>SKCR01021388.1:0-68991 GCA_019454045.1 Zanthoxylum bungeanum | reverse complement strand
AGAGATACATGACATGTCTAGTTTGTGCCGATGAAACACCTTCACAGCGGTTATGGAATAAAATAGGATACACAGGGTATATGCGATTTCTTGAGTTGAGTCATCTTTGGCGGAGAAGTAAATTATTCAACGGTTAACTAGAACCTCAGAGTATGCTCAATCCATTGTCTAGATTTGACATATTTTGCCAACATCAACATCTCAGAGATTGCACACTAGGGAAACATCCTAATAATAGAGATAAAAATCGAAAACGTCAACCTGAAGAGTTGAATTGGACGGGAATGAGTATTTTATTTCAGTTAGAGTATTGAGGGAGTCTAAATCTACGACATAATTTGGATGTAATGCATATAGAAAAATATATACGAGAGTTTAGTGGCACACTGTTCAACATTTTTGGGTAAGACGAAAGGCACTGAAAATGCTAGATTGGACCTACAAGATCTTAGAATTCGCAGAAATTACATTTACATGCCACTTCTCGAGTTCTTATTAAGCTACATGCTAGTTACGTGCTAACTCAACCAGCGAGAAAATCATTTTGTGATTGGCTGAAAATGGTGAAATTTCCTGATGATTATGCATCGAATATTGGACGTTGGGTCATGGATGATACGATAATTGGGTTAAAGAGTCATGACTATCATTTGCTTCTTCAGATTCTCCTTTCTGATGGCATTCGACCTCATCTGTCGTCAAATGTATACGACGTCGTACTTGATCTATGTGGCTTCTTTAAACAATTGTGTCAAATGGAGGTGAACAATTCTGCGGGACAAAAGTTGACCCGACGAAACCCGACCCGACCCAATCAGGTTTCTAAACTCAGTAAAAAAAATCGGGTTGAAGAAACCTGACCCGCAGAATTCGGGTCGGGTTACGGGTTTTTTAAAAAAAAATCAGGTCAAACCCGACTCGACCCGAATTCTGCTCACTCATATAAATTGGCTTCAAAAAATTTAGGGCTTCAAACTTCTTCTCTCAGCAGCCCTCGCCCCTCACCCTCAGCAGCCAACCATCTTCTCCTCACTGTTTTCTCTCCCAATTCAATTTCTATTCTCCTCACTCAATCGAAGCCTCAAGGTACACTTCAATTCTCTTTTATTCTTTTCTCTAATTCTCTTTTATTCTCTTCACACAATACACACAGTGCACACACACTGCTATAAGTGGCAGTGGCACACGGCACACACTGCACACACACTGGTTTTTTATGGTTAAGGGTATTCTTGTTCTATAAGTGGCACACGACACACACACATTTTTGTCTGTTACAGTAATTTGTAATGTTTCTCTGTTTGCAATGTTTCTCTATTAGTATATGATTAGGCAATTTACAATCAAATAATTTGCAATGTTTCTCTGTTTGAGATCTGTCACTGGTTTTTTTTTTTTTTTTTATGGTTAATTTGGAAATAATTGGCAAGTCCTTGCTTTTATGATTGTTTTATGTTTTGTTGGTACTTTGGAATTTTTGTTGTGGTTAGTGATTACATTCTGAATTCTTTTCACTTGGTTTCTATTATGGACCTTTTGATAAAAATACTTTCTTGCTTTGCTTGTGATAGTACATTGTGATTTTGAATAAAGGAAACATCTGGAATTTAAGGTTTTTGTTTTTTTTTTTTCAAGAAAATCTTGTGATTTAAATTTAATCTTGGAGTTTACCCATTTTTCATCTCACAATTCTAACATTTATGTCTGTGTTTTAAATTTAATGATAATATATTGTTTATCATTTTGAATTTGATAACCTGTTTTGATGTATTATTATAGGGTGAATCGAAGCACTTGACCTAATGATTAAGGAGGTTGAGAATTGTTCAAGTGAGAAAGAGAATAATGAAGCTACAAATATAAATACTTCTGCAACTCAAAGTAAGTCTCACTCACCTAAAAAAAGAAAATATACTAAGAAGGTGAAGTCTAAGCCGCAACGTAGTAATAATTTTGATTATTTTTTTTTGGATCATTTTGAGAAGATAGTTGTTGATGGTGCACAAAAAGCTAAGTATAATTATTGTGGAGATGAGTATATGGAAGATTCTCGTTTCCATGGTACTAAAAATTTACGTACCCATATAGATGTGAGGTGTAATAAGTACCCTTATAGAGATAACAAACCTTGAAATATGAAAAAGTAGTAGATGGTAGAGGGGTGGTGTAGGCACTGCATTTTTGCATGTAAGTCCCTATGATGAGTCTCATTTGGAGACACTACCTTTTAAGTCACGGAAGTCGCGGGAAACGGACGTCGGAAGGGAAAATTCAGAATAAGTATGTCATCAGATTCATTTCACAAGTTCACTAATTTCATTCGTGCTGCGTTCGTGACCACGTTCGAACGTCAAGCAGATTGCGGGCGTTCGTGTAGCGTTCGAATCGGCGTTTGAACGGTGTCGGTATTTCTGGTTTTGCTGCTAGCCTCACATCCAAGCCCAATTAGCCCACCAAACCCATAAAACATATCCAATTAATTAAATACATATTTAACACATGACAAAATTAAATAAAATCTATAAATCATATACCGAAATTAAATAAAATCATGCCTAATTAAAATCAATCAAGATTATTATATTCCTAACTAAACAAATATCATGCCTAAACAAAACAAATTAAATATATAACCTTCCTAAACAAACCAAATCTTGTCTCCAATCAATCTTTGGTTTTCCTTATTTAACACTAAATCAAATCCTCCTTTAATGCACAAATCCCTTCATTGTCAAGCAAAGATTCACCCATCCCCTTTGCCTATAAAAAACAAAGATATTCCAACTCTTGAACCCCCTAACTCTCACGCATATACAACAAAGAAAAAGCCTATCCATTCACGCCTAATACACTCAAGAAGCAGCAAAGAATTTTCTCTCATCCTCTTCCCTCCATAATCGAAAATCACATCCCCTAAAACATCCACTGTATTACCGAAAATCACTACATAAAACATTCACTGTTTGACCGAAAAACTGCCCCTAGAACACCCCCAAACTACCGAAACTCACCCCTAAACAACAACCCTTAACATCACCAAAACAGCAGCCCCAAATACCCCAAAACAGTGGCCTAAAATACTTGAAATAGTGACCAGCAAACGTCACCGAAAGAGCAGCGAAATACAGTAAAAACAGCAGCAAAATAGGGAGAACGACGACTCAAAACAGTGAGACAACGAACGAGAGCAGTGAACCAGTGAACCGGAGGAGTTGCGGAGCGTTAGCCCTTCCGACGATCGTGTACCATACATCCGAGAGGTGATTTAAAAGGTTAGACCTGAGGGCACTTTTTCTATTTATTGTCATTCGTTTTTTAATTGTCTTATTCACATGAGAGTCGTTTGTGGATGCATGTTGTGGTCTTCGAATGAAAGGGAAAATGTGTCGTCTCTTGCGGTATATAGGATGGAAACCCAGACGTAAATTCCGTAGCTGAATCCGAATGGACGGTAGTGCGGTCTGTACTTGGGATACAACTCCACGTACCACTTGAGTAAACGACACATATCTCCCTTTATTTTATCTTGATTGTTTATTATCCGCATCTTATATTTCGCCATTTTACTTTTTGTATGTTGTTTGTTTGTATGTTGATGATGTGATGCGCATGGGCTTAGCATATTGGTCTAAAGGTTTTCCATTTGAGGGAAGAAAAGGCCAAAAGGCTACCTTTACGCCAATACTTTGCCGCGCCGGACAAAGTATGTTTGGTTGGATGTGAGATATGTTCAACCGAGCATACGAAGTCCTATATCGTTGTCTTTACTTTCTATGCATTGTGATGTAACGCGCATGGGCTAACTAGGGTGGATTAAAGGTCCTCTATTCGAGGGAAAATGCTTGAAGGCTACCTTACCACGATGTTTTGCCTCGCTTTTTGTTATGTCATTGACTTTATACATATCATTGTTCTATTTATGCATGTATTGCATTCTAATGCGCATGGGCTAACTATGGTGGATTAAAGGTCCTCTATTCGAGGGAAAATGCCTGAAGGCAACCTTACCACGATGTTTTGCCGCGCTTTTTATTATGTCATTGACTTTATGCATATCATTGTTCTATTCATGCATGTATTCCATTCTAATGCGCATGGGCTAACTAGGGTGGATTAAAGGTCCTCTATTCGAGGGAAAATGCCTGAAGGCTACCTTACCACGATGTTTTGCCACGCCGGACAAGGTACACCCGATTGAATAGGAACGAGTTCAATCGGGCACACGAGGTCCTACATTGTGGATTTTCTTATTTATGTATGTGTTGCGTCATCTTTCATGCATCCGGTCTGGTCCCGTTCGAACGCGTTCTTAAACGCTATACGAACGCGAACCTTCTGTTTACCGTTCGAACGCGTTTATGAATGCTACTCAAACGCGAATGTGTTTTGTTTCATCTGGTCCAGTCCCGTTCGAATGCGTTCGAATGACGCTACGCGAACGCGAACCTTCTGTTTACCGTTCGAATGCGTTTACTAACGCTACTCGAACGCGCACATATTTTCTTTGTTTTATCATGCATCAGGTCTGGTCCCGTTCGAACGCGTTCTCAAACACTATATGAATGCGAACCTTCTGTTTACCATTCGAACGCGTTTACGAATGCTACTCGAATGCGAATGTGTTTTGTTTCATCAGGTCATGTCCCGTTCGAACACGTTCTCAAACGCTACTCCGTACTCCCAACCGGGCCGCGAGCCCGGATCAGCATGCGTCGCCCAGTTTCTGTGTTCCCACAGGTGGGTAACTTAAAAGCAGTTCATTTTACTATTGAAGAAGCAATGGTTATGCTTGCTAGGCTGATAATGGTTGATGAGTTAGTATTTTAATTGGTGAAAAGGGAAGGATTTAGGAATTATTCTCAATATTTGAATCTCCGAATGATAGTTCCTTCTCGTATAACTATTGCAAGGGATTGTTTGAAAATGTATCAAAATGAAAAGATGAAATTGAAAAATATAATTAAGTCTCAACGTGTGTGTCTAACCACAGATACTTGGACATCAATTCAAAATTTAAATTATATGTGTCTCACAACCCTTTGGATAGATGATGATTGGAAGTTTTAAAAGCGAATTATAAACTTTTGTCAAGTGCCTAATCACACAAGGGAGACAATTGGTAAATTCATTGAGGCATGCATGTTAGATTGGGGAATTGATAAAATTTTCACAATCACTGTGGATAATGCTAGTTCTAACAATGGTGCAATAAGGTATATAATACGTAGAACTAAAGAATGGCCTACCACTATTTTAGGTCATAAATTTCTTCACATAAGGTGTAGTGCATATATTGTTAACCTTATTGTAAAAGATGGCTTGCGAAATAATAATGAAGTGATTGAGAAAATAAGAAATATGGTAAGATATGTGAGATCGTCCCCTATTAGGAAGTTGAGTTTCAAGAGTAGTGTGGAGCGGGAGAAGATTGAGTGTAAAAGTCTTTAATGTCTTGATATGGAAACTATGTGGAATTCTACCTACTTGATGTTGGAGGCGGCGAAGATTTTTTAGAAAGCTTTTATAGGTTAGAAGATGATGATCCTAGGTTTAGATTGTACTTTGATGGGGTTAAAATTAAAGGGCCTCCTAGGTAGGATGATTGGAGTCGATGTAGATGCCTAGTGAAGTTCTTGCAAGTATTTTATGATGTTACTCTTTCATTTTCAGGTTTTTTGCTTGTGACTTCGAATAATTTTTTCAATGAATTTGTAAGGATTCAAACCATATTACTTCAATATGCGAAAAGTGGTGATTTTTTGTTAGAAAAAATGGCCACTGATATGAAAAAAATTTGACAAGTATTGGGAGAATCCTACAAAAGTGAATTGGGTGTTATTTGTTGGTATTGTTCTTGATCCAAGATGTAAGATGAAATATGTCAAGTTCTTCCTCTCTCAAATTTACGATATTTCTAAGGCTTTTGATGTGGAGACTCGGGTGCAAGATGCATTGAATGATTTGTATAAGTACTTCAAGGATGAGACTTCAGTGGGATCATCTAGTGGGGTGAGTGTGCCAACTACTAATGAAAATATTTCAGAGGATAAAACTAATTTTATTGGAGAAACTCGAAAGATTCTTAATTTCCAATTCAGAAAGTATTTGTTGGATGAGCAAAATGTGGAGACTCAATGTGACATGATTAGATATTTGTCATATGGGTGTGAAGAAGATTCATAAACTTTTGATTTGTTGAATTAGTGGAAAGAGAATTCTTCCAAATATCCAACTCTTTCTAAGGTAGTGAAGAGTGTTTTGTCTATACTGATTTCTATAGTGGCTTCCGAGTCAGCTTTTAGCACATGTGGAAGGATAATTGATCCGTTTAGAAGTTCATTAGCTCCTGCAACGGTGGAAGCTTTAATTTATGCTCAAAATTGGTTGCGATCTACGCCAACTCAAATTGATCTTCGAGCTGCGATGGATGATGTGGAGAAATTTGAGGAATTCGCTTCAGGTATTGTTATAGTGTTATGCTTTAAATTTATTGAAATTAATATTTTCTTAATATAAGACAATGTGAATTCTAAGTAATTGGGTTGTTCATTTTTGTCATTGAATATTGTTATTGTAGAATTGTCAGGATCAAGTTCTACTTGTATGATTGAGCCTAACTTGTTTGGTGCTGATATGAACGAAAATGTTGATTCAGATCATGAGTACATATAAGGTTGTAACTTGTTGTTTTTTTTGTTTTTTTTCTATTTTCAGTTTATACTTGTTGTGGAACATTATGTGACATAATCATAGTGTTGTAACAATTTATTTTGGTTCTATGGTTGTTTTCAGTGGAGAGGTTGAACAATCACTTGCATCCTTTTGGATTTGCATGATCCTCCTCTATTGGCCATTTTAGAGGCAAACCGTTAAAATCTGTAATTTTGATTGAGGCATCTCATGTTTGTGTTGTGTCTAATGGCCTTAATATTAGGCTTCTATTTTCCTTGTTGAATGTGTTTCAACTTTCATATGTAGATTGAGATTGTATTATTTGATTTTGATATACAGTTTGTACTTTCTAGTTTCTACTTTGTATCTTAACAATTAAAATTAGCCATAATTTTGTTTTGATGTCATTACTTACAACAAATAAAAATTGAAAATGGAACTTGGATATCAAAATCAAAATGTGACGCTGAAATGAGGAAAAAAAATAAGGAAAAAAAAATATACTTCCCTTTTTCAAGGGTTGAAACCTGTTAGGTTTTAACCCAACAATTTTCCATTGAGCTACTCTATTACTTCATAAAATTTGCACTATTAAAAATATATAATTGTATATTACATATTCTGCTGACCCAATTCAACCCGACCCGCAACGACCCGAACCGCACGGGTCACTCTTCCATTTTTCAGGTTTCAGGTCTGCTTTTGTATATTACCCGACCCGATCGGGTTAATTAAAATTTTGCAGAATCTGACCCGACCCTTGAACACTCCTAGTGTCAAAGGACATTAACCACATCTGTTATTGACGAACTTGAGCGAGGAATATTTCCACCCATTTTTTTTATGTGATGGTACATTTTCCTGTGCATTTGCCATCCGAAGCTAGGAGAGGAGGTCTTATCCATTACAAATGGATGTACCTTATTGAGAGATAGTATTAAATTTTAAATATTAAATTTTTAATTTTGATTTTACGTTAAAATTATTAATCATGAAAATTATATGTAATAATCGCAGGACTTTGGGACATTACAAATAATATGTGAGAAACAAAGCGTGGCCTGAAGGATCAATAGCAGAGGCAGTCTAAATCAGTGAGGCAATAACATGTTCGATGTACATGCAGAATATTGAAACTTCTTTTATCCGTCAGACAAGAAACTATGATGGATATGAAGGTAATAAACAATATTTCATAATGTCCCATCAAAATTACAGACCGTTTGGATCATTAGGTGTTAAATTGCTAACAATGGAGGAAACTCAACGTGCACATTATTTTATATTGAGTAATTACGATAAAGTGCAACCGTACTTAACGTAAGTCTTGTAGGTGCATAAGTGTATTTTTGTTGTCTTATATTTTAAGATTAATATGATATGATATATTTCCAAATTTTTATAGGCAACATATTACAATGTTACAATATGGTAATGACCACAACGTTGATGGAAAGCACAAAAAATAATTCCCTAAATGGTTTGAGGTAACTGTAAGCCCTAACATTGATTGTTTATGTTTATCCTAACAGTAAATAATATACATTTGCTATATTAACACGCAATTATTATCAATGGGTTAGATAAACAACCAAGTGCAAAATGGTCAACTGGACCCGTCGGCTTCGTTAGTTGCATTAGCATATGGGCCTCAAAAGCAGGCTTATGAATACAATGGATATATTATGAACGGGGTTCGATTTCATACTGAGCAGCGAGATATTTCACATGTAACTCAGAATTATGGAATTATAGTACCTGAAGAACACGGTTATGATATTGTTGACTTCTATGGAGTGTTGCAATCTGTCATTGAGTTAGTATACAGACCCCAACGACATACAGTGTTATTCGAATGCAAGTGGTTTGACACAAATTGTTAGGGTTGGTGCTTTAAGCACCAATTTTATTATCTATTTCCCTGTAAATACTAATTTAACATTTTATTATGAATAAAATAAACAGTTTCTATGATATATAACATATCTTTTTATATGGTAAAGACGTAAAAAACCTTAGAATGATTAGTTACGATATTGTTGCAAAAGCGTCTCAACTGACATTGAGTTATATCATGACGTTGTCATTCTTAGACAGTTCCTGGTCAAGGTTTACACTACTTGGTCATTAAAGTAAACCCGTTGAGACTGGTACATGTCGTATATTGGAATCTTGGATTCCAATGGTTTCTCAATGAACTATGAGTCTTGGAGACTCGTATAGACGTGTATGTGTTTATAGCGGATAAACACTGAACAACTCACCGAAGATTCTTAATGGATGATACATCAACGTCAATGTGAATCTTCTCAGGTTGAGTGAGCATAGTATTTTTTAACTTGAGATACCACTGTGGATATATGAGTTATCCTCCACACTTAGATGATAGTCACATCACCGATTTATGAAGATCAGACCTCCGCCTGTTCGTTGGGTGTGGACTGATGCTCATGATATCATGTGTGTATCAAGAAAGGATCCGTCAGTTCTGTGTACAGAGCATAGGTATTCAATATGGAATTAGCAATCTATTAAATCCATGGGTCCGCGGTACATTGTAGAAATTAGTTCTAAGTGTTACTAAGGGATTGCTAATAGAAACGTCGATGTGATTATATCTATAGAGATTTGACGTTTATATCTATATCTCTAGAATAATCCGGATACCAGTGACAGAGGGATTATACGTATGCAATGACCTCGACATGTATGGTTCAGAGAGTTTATTTGTGTTCGTCATAATTTACGGGTGGGTAGATTATGGACACAAAATTAGATTTTGTGACGGAAATGCCTGAACCTAGAGAGTCTCACTAATAAAATATACTCGTAGAGCACTAGGGCAACTATTATGAATAATACTGATTATTTATAACTCGTTTAACGGTTAAACAAAAAATACATGCAAATGGACGTGATGATCATTTCCTTAATTAATGTGTATTTGTATTTAATATTTGATTTTATTAAATACACATTAATAAAATTTCAAATTATGATTTTTGACATATATGATTGATATATGTATTTTGATTATTTAATGTAAATATAATACATATGTTTAAGATATTTGTATTTAATTATATAAATGTTATATATTAAATTAATTAAATAAATAATATCTTTAGTCATCATTTACCTTTTAAATGGCTTAGGTTTATTGGTTACACTTGTGGAATTTCATTAAATGTTGTAGTGAGCAAATGGAACAAGTTAACTAATTACTTATCATTTAAATTAATTGAAATAAAATGAAAATATCTTGATATTATTTTTCTTATTTTCGAAAATTTGAGGGAAAATATATAAGGTTTTGTTTCATTTTTGTTTCATAACAACAAGTTATAAAATAAATTACAAAGAAAACTTGAAGAACAAAGGAAATACATCAAGCAAAAACTTGGATTTTGTAAGTAATTTCCAACTTTCTTCAACTAGGAAATTATTTACATGTTTCTAGGCTTCAACATGTGATGCTTAGAATTTTCTCTACTCTTTATGTATGTAATTTAATTGGTTGAAAACTTGTTAGAAAGATGTTAGCATGTATGATTGTCAAAGAATGCTTTTTTTTAGAAGTAATTAAGTATTCTTTTGATTATTTGATAATCAAGTTGTCATTCTAGAGTTGTTAGGCCACTCATTAATGACCTAGAATTATTCTTGAGTTGTTTCATGGTGGTGAGACTTGTTTGATGTGGTAAAGATTGGATTAAAGTATTGTATTTAATTAATTTGGTGTAATTTGTCAATTTGAAGAAAATTGTAAAATTAGGGTTCTTAACCCTTTCCAAATTTGAGACTTTTTATATATGTGTTAAATAATGATGTATATTAAATTTGGGAATGATTGGATTTGATCTTGATTTGTTTTGAACAAGAATGGACTAAAATGCAAAACCTGGAAAATTCTGGGGCTTCTCGGCAATTTGATAAAAATTTGGATTTTGTGTTGTAATTTGTATTTTCATGCATTAGACATGTATAAATCATTTTGGGATTGATTTGGAATCACTTAAAATATGTATTTGACAATTTGAGGACCAAAATGATCAAAATATAAATTATGGGGTCAATTCGGTAATTATAAGAAATTTGATTTCTTGGGTTAAAATTTCAGATTTTAAGTATTGGGTAATTAAATAAATAAGTTTATTTAATTGATCCAATAAAAAATTTTGAAATCGAAAAATTCTGATTTTCCGCGTTTTGCTCCGTTAACCCGGTAATTTCCTATAAAACCCCAACACAAATACCAGAAAAAGGAGAATTAAATTTAATAACCATCTAACGTCAATTAATATTCAATATTATTGATACAAGAATGATCCATACATTTTTTATACCCAAGCACGGTATGTGATGTATATATCTGATCCAAATCTAGGAAATGAATGGATGAATGGTGGTAGAAAAGTTACAATATAAGGGCATTTGGGACACACATGAGAAATATAGTGTCACAATTTTGGATTAAGAACAAGTATTTGACGACTTTGAAGTTTCTGAACAAATATTTTATTTATCAAATATGCAAGTTACTGAAGATATTATGTTAACTAGAGAAAATACAGAAAACATTGAGATAATTCCCCATTCTCAAGTTAGCGTGGAAGTAGCAAATAAATAAGAGTTCGAAGATGAAGATGAAGCGGAAGATAAGTTCGAGTCCTTCCAGGAATCCTCAAATGCCTAAGATAATAGTGACTAATCCTGTTAGTATATGTATATGTATTATCTGTCGTTGGTTGATTAATGGATGATATTAAATTTCATGCTGACGATGATGGTTATTTATTATTATTATTATTATTATTATTATATTATTATTATTATTATTATTATTATTTTATTAACTAATATTTAGCATCGAACCTCTAATCGACGCCAAATATTAACTTTTAATGTCGATTATAGAGTTGTGACACTAAAAGTTATTCTTTAGCGTCGATTATATTTTCGATGCTAAAAGTTTTAAAAAAATTAAATTTCCCTGAAAACTTTCCCTAAATTTTTATGAACTGCCAACGTTTTAGCGTCGAACTATTCGACGCTAAAACTGTAAAATTTCGACGTCAAAGGGTTATTAAAATCCCCAAATTGTTTTTCCTTCTCTCTCACTCTCTGTTTCTGCTTTTATCTCTCTGCCTCTCACCATTTTTCATCAATGTAAGCTTCCTTTCTCTTTCTTTTCTTATTTTCTTAGATTTGAGTATAGATTTTTCATGCCCAAATTCGTAGCCCATGAGCCCTAATTCTTCATCTTTGCACATACTTTGGCTTAATTAGAGTGGTTAATACCTATTTTTATGCATTAAATTTAGATTTTGGAAATGACCAATTTTCCTCTTATAACATGGGATGGCCATAATTTTTGTTCATATAGGGGAAGTTATTTTCTGTTTGTGATGATTAAATTATGATAGTTTATGTGTTTTATGATATTTTAAGCATGGATTAGATTTGTTTAGTTGAATGCCCAAATTGTTATTCTCTTAAGGAGTTGGCTGAATTTGTAGAGGTTATAGGGGGTTATTTCTGTTCTTTTATTTGATGGATGATGATGTTATGTATATGATGATGTATTGAGTTGAGTTGTATTGATTTGATGTTGAAAAAATAAAATGGTGTACATATACTCATTGGCCGAATTACATAAGTAAAGTTAGGGTGTTGTTTTTTGTTGATAAATTGATAATGGATTATAATTTGAAGGAAGTTATAGCATGTGTGATGTTGTAGTGGGATGAGAAACATCAAAGGGTGTAATGGCCAATGTTATTCTACAACAACAGTAACAATGTTTTGCAGATGGCACCGGGCAAGATTTTGTTTCTTATTTTGATAGTTGCGGTGAAATATTTTGTTTCTTATTTTGCAAACGTGCTACTTCGACTTCATCTACATCTGCAAGGACAGAGGCCACTGATGTGGTCTCTTCTAGCACAGGTGACTCGAGTACAATGAAGGGTCAAGGACGCACCCGTGACCTAGGGTTGGTTAAGCATGTTAAGGCCCACGGCCGCATCCGGATAGAGATATCGGATGATGGAGAAAGACAGATTGGGCAACATTCTTCATCGTTTACCAATGTCATAGGTGCTGCAGCTCGGTTTGAAGCTCCCCAAAATTACGTTTCTTGGAGAAAGATCGGTGGGAGATGAAAATCAATCAGCTCTTCCCGACGCTACTTGTGAGTAAACTTACAATATTGAGTTTTCATTATTTTATGTTATCTTTAAATTAATATTTAATATTTAATTTTTACTTGGTTGTTATTTCTGCAAGAGTGGTTTGACATAGACCTGACCAAAGGAAACGTCCAGAAGTATCTCGACCACCACATGGGGAAAATTTATAAGGATTATAGGACAAAAGTCCTAAAACCGATATTCGACGAACATGGGCAGTTGGATGCTCCACAACACAAGTCTGATTATACAGAGGAGCAAGACTGGACATTCTTGTGTGAGCTTTGGTCTAGCGAGAAACACGAGGTAATTTTTAAAATAATACGAAATTGATAATTCTCTCCGTTTTTGTTACTTACAATGTTGTTAAATGTAGAATAAATGTCACGCAAATGCGGAGAATCGAAGTCACCTGCGTTTCAACCATCGTGGAGGCTCCAAGCCATTTTTCCAACATCGTGCCGAACATTCTGAGGTAAATATATCTTAAATTGTTTTTTAACAATTCATTAATTTTAATAATGTCCAATAATCAGTTTATGCTTTTAAACATAGTAATACATGTGAGGTGCAGTCATTTCCAGAGTTTTCTGAGTGACGCATTACAATGAGAAGAAGAAATGGATCAATGAAAAAGCTGAACGTTGCCATGTAAGTTTAAGTATTTAAAATAAATTAAATATAATTTTAAATTGAATTTTTTCTTTTCAAGTTCGAACGTTAACTTAATATTTTTTAAACATAACGAAATGGTGGAGGTCCAGCGACAAACTCAGGAGACATGGTTTGACCCTCTACCATATGATGAGTTGTCACAATTATTTTCAAGAACCAGACATCGTACAACGTCAGACTTTACACTCGTAAGAAGCTGACGTCATATGGACATACTACTGTATCTTCTCATACAGACCTGTGCCTTCGAGAACAGCTAGCCAGCACCCAGAACAGGTTGGAAAATACCGAAGAATAGCTGGGCAATACCAAAGTAAAGCTGAAGAAAACTCAGGAGAAGCTACTGCAAGTCGAGGTGGACCACCAAAGGAAGATGCAGAAGTTCGACCAGCAGATAAGGTCTTTCAGGGGATGCTGGAGGCCTCACTCGACGAGAGGAAATCAAGCTCGATCACCCCTCCATCACAATAGCAATAAATTTTATTTTCATTTGTATAAACATTCACTGCAGAGACTCTTAATGGACTATGTATTTATTTTATTTAATAAATTTTAATTATAATAACAAAATAATTATTAGAATAAAAATTATTGTACTATTATTCGGTAAATTTATTTTTTTATTATAATATTTTTCAAAATATTAAATTGAATATTTCAGAGCAAAAGTATGTTAAATAATAAATTTATTATACCTTTTAGCGTCGAATTATTCGACGCTAAAAGTAATAAAATAATATTTATATTTTAATATTTTATATCTTTTAGCATCGAACATATTCGTCACCAAAATATGTCATTTAGCATCGAAAAATTTTGTCGCCAAATAGGCACTTTAGCGTCTCAAATTATGTTTTTTCTTCGAAAAATTTTAGACGCAAAATGTTAGACTTTAGAGTTGAAATGTGCTATTTCGACGCTAATTGACTTTCTCGTCCACCTTTTGGCATCAAAATTATTCGACGCCAATTACATTTAGCGTCCAATTTGAGAATTTTAGCGTCAATATGTTTCGACACTAAAGACCTTATTTCCTATAGCGTAGGCTCAGTATTTGGGCTACTGATGTTAAATTGATTTGTGGGTGTGTGTATGTTGTGAATAGGAATTATCAGAGAAAATCGATGCAGACACGAACCCACACACGCCCACATGTGCCAACAAAAGCATCCATATGTGGCCACATGTGGCACACGTGACTCACGCTCCACCATGCGCTACACATATCCGTGCAAGTTACATAACACAAATGACATGTCGTCTTATTGTTGTGTACACATATGACATGTCGACTATTCAATTTTGAAATAATAGACACGTTAGTTGAGTCTGTGGAAACCGTCTTATTAGAATTGACAACCGACATGTCGTCCGCGACTGCGCTCAGCGTACGACATGTCATACAATTAGCAGTTATTAATCAATAAAAGCGAACAACATGTCGTCCGATTTTAAAAAAAGGCGGATAACATGTCATTTCTATCATCTGAGCGTGTTTTTCTTAGGGGTTAGCAAAACTGATTTCGGTTCCGGTTCCACATGGAACCGGAACCTACCCGAGAAAAATCGGTTCCTGACTAAGTGGAACCAGAACCTACCCAATTAAATCGGATACCATATTATTCGGATCCAATTCGGTTTCGGTGCGATTTCGGTCCGGTTCTGAATTACCCTATTTTAAAATATTTTAATGAAAATTACATTTCGATACGAGTCCGTAGGAAAAAACGGAGACCAAATCGAAGTCTGGAAGCTCAAGAACAAAGAAAATGAAGTTTTAGTACTCATCAGCCATTGGTGTCGCGACGCGGAAGTTGGGAGTCGCAACGCTCCCCTACAGTTCGAGGCAACTACGTGAGTTGAATGTCCCGGCATCGCGACGCGTAAGGGTAAATGTCTGATGCTCAGTGTCGCGACGCTAGAAGTTCAGTGTCGCGACGCTCGCCTGGTTCTATATTCGGTTCCAGAAACAAGTTCTATGGTCCGGTTTCGGTTCCTCACCCCTAGTTTTTCTGGGTAAAATTATATTCGACTAACGAATTTCTAGTGTTCATATTTTATTCAAATTTAATCTAAATTATGCAAATGATATGTCAAATTAAAGATAAAATGTCTTAGTTTTCAAAATAACATAGAACATGTCACTAATTATTTTGTACAGTAAGATAATAAAGCCTAAAATTGGACGAAATTTATTCTGGAGAAAATGAAAACAGATTGCATGTTCTTCAATTTTCATACATGATCATTCGTTTTTTGTGAAATTTAGCAAGAATACATGCATGAAGACTCATGATACCAATATTAGAAATCATCACATGCATTTATGGAACAAATCTATGTTCAAAATTTATGAAA
This sequence comes from Zanthoxylum bungeanum, assembly GCA_019454045.1. Taxonomy (NCBI): domain Eukaryota; kingdom Viridiplantae; phylum Streptophyta; class Magnoliopsida; order Sapindales; family Rutaceae; genus Zanthoxylum; species Zanthoxylum bungeanum. The sequence continues at coordinate 53,095 of SKCR01021388.1, read as the reverse complement.
ATACATGAAAATCCAAAGAAAAATAACCTAATATGTATTACTAGTCTAGTTTTGATTACATATAAAATGAATCAAAATCATGAAATCATAATATGATTGTACCTTGTTTATGTAGAGAATTCGTCACCTTTTGTTGTTGTTTTGTTAACCTTCATCATCCTTATCATTATCACCTAAAGGTGGTGGTTGCATGAGAAGTTTTATTACTTCCCATGCATACAAAATCATCAATTAACTTCCATTGTTTTTATCATGCTGACATCATGATGATGTGATATAAATGGATCCAGATTGACTCATCATGGATGACCCGGATCCATCCGCCAATCAAAGAAAAGAAAAAAAGAGGGCACGGAGAGGGAGGGGGTGTTGTTTGGAGATGCCCTTCTGCCACCAAAGATCTTGGTTACGAAAGGGGCTGTACATTTTTTTTGTTCGCTAGGGTTTCTTTAGAATGTGCCAATGAATTCCAATACCATGAACTAGAAAATTGATTGTGGGGCCGTACACATAATACCCATGTTAAAATCTCTACTCTAAAGTTAACCAAGAACATGAGAGAGGCGTGAAGATTTACTGTACCAACAAAATATTAATTGCTGAAAGCACAGACTTTGTTCTTGTAATGGGCCGATATTGGGCCTTCAATGCAATAATGGACTTGATATATTTTTTGGGGAAACCTTAATATTTTTTTGTATCAAGGAATAACAAATAATTGACTTCCTCATGTACATTTAATTATAAGATGTATCAAGGAGCGTGGCTTGAAGGTGTAGGATTCAGGATCTCACCTTAAAATTCTGGATTCGAATTCAGGGAGTGCGTTTCTTATAAGAGTCTGGGACTGCCGATGCTTTTACCTACTCTGCTTAAGTCCGGAAGAGGTGACTTGGCTGGAGTTTATAACGATTTCAAAAATAATAAAATAAAATTTAATTTAATTTAATTATAAGATATGGTACCTCAAAGAAGAATTATAAAAGATTTTTCGGCTATCTTAATGATCGTGACTAATATGGGGAAAAAAATTATATCAAAGAAATTTCAAATAAGAACTACTAAATGAAGTGTTACAAAGTACAGTCATTTGTACTTTGCCAATAATATTTCATTAAGGACAAAGAGATGAAGATTACAATGCTAATTATGATTTCAACTTTAATTAATTTCTAATCATTCATGGTTTCTTGTGCTGTCATTGTCTAATTGAAATATATTTTTAGGTAAAATATTTATAATCTCTTTTAACTTACCTTAAAAAAACAAAACAGGATTCAAAGGATTGGGGTCTTGTTCTTTTCATGCTTCATATCTATTTGGATTAGAGCAAAGAAGATGACATTTCATTTAAATTCTATTTGGTTAATTGTTGGATCTATATTTTTTCACCTAATATTAATAGAGTGACTAATTTTAATCATTTCACTTGATTATGCTTGAATTTAGTCCTTAAATAATACTAAAACCAAAAGAATTAATATTCAAATTGTCACAATAACTCAAGAGTAACAAGTAATAACAAACCTAATTATAGCTAAGATTGCTCGTGCTCTCTAAAAATTGGGAGAGCATGAGTTTTAAGTCTATGTGCACTTGTGGGGACTCAATTACTCAATTCTCTCAAATTATGAGCAAATTTCTCTCAATATTTGAGTAGGATTAGATTATTTTTAATATAAATGCCAAGCTCGTCTTTAGTACACAGGGATTTCTGGATGTGTTACAAATATATGTATTTTATATCTCAATAGATTTCAAATTGTATATTGATAAACTTATAATGTTTTTTTTTTTAAAAAAAAAACTATAGCTAAGATTCAGTTGGTCCACTGAATTTCTCAATGTTTCTGCAAATTATAATAAGATTATTTTAATGCGTGCCCAAAGAATAATTTGTGGGATAATTTACTTATTTTTATTCCATATGTTATGTTTATCCAATTAATTTATCTGTTTTCAAAAATTATCAAAAAAAAAATGATATAGTAGTTGCATCTAATATTTTTTAAGGAAAAATATACTTTTTTATTTATTTATTTTATATATAACTTAAAATTAAAACATAACTGACATGTAACATGTGAAAAAGTAAGAAAACTATTTAATAGATTTAATAAAAACTTATATAAAGCATAGATGGTTTAAGTAATTTTTAGAAATGTAAAGAATATCTTAATAATTAGAGTGTGATAACTGTCATTTATTTTTTTTTAATTTTATTTAAATTCTTATCCCCTAAAATCAGTAACCACTCACCCACTCTCCCTATAAAACTCAACCACCCTCCCTATTTAAAAACTAACTAAACCTAATTTTATCCTCTAAGTGTGTGCTTGGTGTGAATCAACTAGAGAGGAAGCAATATATTAAAGTTAATTCCAGAGATCCCTTGAACAGTTAGAGAGAGAAACAGACGCATAGAGAGAGAAAACACAAAATCAGTAGAGAAAGAAAGTCTGGGTATGAGAGAGAAATGACTCGTTCGTTGTCTTCCGGCCACCTTTCCGGTGAGTAACACTCCAGAAGAATCCCCTCGTCGAGACGAAGCCAACGCCGTCGTTCCGATCTACTGAAGCCGCCGCACGCGCTCCCAAGCGCTGCCCACGCGCTGCCGTACGTGCAGTACACCTCCCAAACTAGAATCTTCCCCTCGTCGAGATACGCGGATTAGACACCTCGGTTGCCCATTTCGGACCTTCGGTTATCGTGAAAACGAGCCAAAAACGAGAGTTAACACCGTTCGATCGTTTGTCGGTGACCACCGAGCATTCGCCATCACTACCACTGTTGTTGTGATCCTGGTGTCGTGTACGGTCTGTTGATCACCTCATTCTGGAATTTTGAAGTCGTTGGAGCTCGGTACGTTATATTTTACAATTTTAGGGGTGTAATTGTAATATTTTGATAGTTTTGAATTTATTCATAAATTGACATGTTTAGGGACCTAAATATGTGATTTCTGATTTCTAGTGAGTAATATGTGATAAATGAGAATTTTGGGACTAAATTGATAATATTGGAGAGTATTGTGGTTAAATTGCAAATTTGGAAAGTTTATGGGTTAAATCATAATTTTAGTAAAATATAGGGACCTGATCATAATTTTATAATTATTCCAGATTTTAGTGAGGACATATAGATATAGAGAGTTTTGCGTGGATTGAGGTAAGTACAAAGCACGATGATTCCCTTAACATAAATGTTTGTTGGTTGATGTTCGATATATGAGTTAATGTAATATAGTATAAATATATTTATGCATATATGTTTGGAAATTAAATTGAGTAATTGACAGCATGAAAATATAAATTGTGAGTATAAATTTTGGGTATAAATGCGTGCTTATACTATGAATCGAAGTATTTGAGTATTATGTGACTTTGAGATGAGTTTGATGATGAAATGCGATGAGATATATTGTATTGGATGTTGTGTGTTATTGTTGAGATGCTGCCGGATTTAGTATAATAGTGGTTGGAGATGTGAGGTTATGCGAGATTAGCAGAGGCGTGTGGTTCAGTCCCTTTCTTGCACATTTATGCGGGATTATTTGGTGGGAAACCTTGGAAGGTGAGATATTGATACCCTTCCAATGGTTTCAATCCATTATTATACCGAATCCGGATAGCAAACCTTGTTTGATTGAGATGTGTTGTTGTGAGTATATTTTTTCTGAGATAGCTTTTATATATTAATTGTAGTTTTCAAATGTTAATTACTATATATACATATTTTGTTGGTGAGGTCATGTTGAGAGTATGAATGTTTTTACTTATTGAACTCTTTAAGCTCACCCCCTATTTCCCAAACATCCCAGGTAGTTCGCCAGCGCAACAGTAGCAGTATCAGTACCATGATTTGACTCGTTTTCCACAACCGTCAGTCGGGTTGGTCCAGACATTTCTTTTGGCTTTTGAGATATGAGATTTAGGACAACTTTCATGTTTTCAGACACTTTTGATGTAAAGATTGTATGATGTTTATTGAATTGCATCTTGTGGAATATTATATTTTCTTTGTAAAATTTGGTTAAGTTGCATGACATGTAGGTGCTCGAGCTAAAGTGGTTCGCGGAACTCTTTCTAGGGTTGGGCCCGCTCTAGGGAGGGGGTTGTGACATAAAGTTTAGGGTAGATAAATAAAATCTTATCAAACTCCATTTTTATCAAAAACCAACCTCAATAAATAAAATATCGTCATAAGAAATAAGAATTAATAATGATAACAATGGAAAGGAAAGAGAGAAGAGATAAAAGTGAAAAGAGGTCGCGGGAGAAAAGAAAATGACACATTAAGAAAATTAAAATTATGTTAAAGGATAATTATGTCATTTTTCCTTTTATTTTTTTTTTCAATTAGTGGAATAATTATAATTTTGTTTGCCTCAAAGCAATCCGTAGTTATATTTAACAGATAATTTAATGAATTAGGAGTTGATATTCTGTTCACTATAAATATAGAATTTGAATATTCGATTTTGTTTTAGATTCTGATCTTATCCGGAATTATTCAACTAGTATAATATAAGACATGTTAAAGTTAGAGCGACTATGATACGATTCAATCAACCACCCTTAATTTAAGGATTTATAAATTATTACAAAATAATAAAACAATAAATAACCAAAGCAGTAAGAAAAATCAATATCAGATTTTGTTGACAAAGTGGAAAACTCTCAGGAGTAAAAAATCACTTCGGGTATATAGGCTACCATCCAAATCCACTATAAGAGAAAAACTTACAGTAATGGTATAAGACCTGTGGCAACTACTCTACCGAATGCAATACCTATAGACTGTAATAACTCGAAAAACTCCTCGAACCCGCACCAAATGACCTTCTTCAGAACCTCTGAAGTCTCTTCATGGATCAACCCTACGAATTCGCAACACTGAAACTCTAACTACCATCTTCCTCATTGAGAACTCTGAAGACTTAGGAAATTGGGTTAGGGTTCTGTGTTGATGATCAATCAAGAAATCTCACCAAAATAAAGAAGACAAGAGAAACAATGAACTCTTCAAGATGATTTATCAAAAAGGTTGAAACAATAAGTTTTTAAGCTCTGAATAATATGGTTCCAACTCGGGTAAAATGGCTCTATGTTTGTTTATATAGGTTGGATAAATGTAGGATTTTTCTTGTGCAAAACTGGCTAAAAAACGCATCCAAAATAATCAAATTACGCACAGCCGTTCGAACGCCACAAGAACGCATGACGAACGTGAGCATTTCTCCAAAACCATTCGAACATCTTGACCAACGCACCTCAAATACGAAGTCTTTGGAAAGTTTCGTTTGAACGTGACTCGAACGTGAAGCCTCTTGAAGCTTTTATTCGAACGTCCATTCAAATGAACTACAAACACAGAGCGTTCAAACCCAAACAAGAACACACCACGAACGCAAACTCTGATAGTTTAATTTGATGTAATCCAAATACTTGTCCAATTACACCGAAAACTTCAAGACTCATTACAACTTAATTGAACTTATTTTATATTGGACATTACCAACAAACATGGAACTAACAATCTCCCTCTTTGGCATTCCGTGACAACCACCTAATACAAAGATTATGGTAAAAGACCCAAAAATAAAATAGTCAAATGCCTATTATCAAGACAATGACTTATTATAATTAGACTCGATCTAATACCTTAACAAATAGTCTTGAAGTCGGTGCCACCGCGGCTACTTATTCTGCTCACCTGAAACATCCACGAACAACAAGATACCGTGAAAAGTATAGGGAATATAAAGATCAGATAAAACAAAATTATAATCTCATGCATTTAAAAATAGATATCCCATTCCCCCTTAATCCTACTCCTATCATACTCCAACTTAATCCTATTTCCCCATAAAATTATATATCAAAAAATAGAGATATAAAAAATGGATATTTTACTCATTTTTTTGTCACAAAATGACAATGGATAAAAATAACATATCAAAATAACATATCAAGATACCAATTAAAAGACAAATGCAAGAGAATATACAAACATTAGCAAAAATAAAGATTTTTTCAATTAAAATGTTTATGCCTTTATCTTTTGAATTTGGCCCATTGACTTTTTTTTGCACTTGAGACTCATTTAAACTATTTTTTTTCTTTCTTTTACATTTACAATGGGATAACATAAGGTCGTCTAGTCAAAGGTCACACTATTTAGTGATCTAAGTATGACAAAGATTAGTCTGTCAGTCTAAAAACTCATACATGTGACCAAGCCTCAAGACTTAAAAACGTGTATGTGAAATGCAAGTACAAGATATATTAAAGGTTTCCATGACACACAATCATGCACATAGAGCATCAAAAAAAAAGCATATTACACATGCATAACCATATATCATACATACCACGACCACATGCACATGCTTTTACATGCTCTTTCAAGCCAAAAAATATTTTTGGTCTTTTCATTTTATAATTTTTTTGTTTATTTTTATTTTAACACAAAAATAAGAAAATACATAACATGGCTTATCATTATCCAATGATACGTGGAGTTGTATTCTTGAGTGCAGATCATACTATAGTCCATTCGGAATGGGCTATACAATTTATGTATGAGTTTCCATTATATATATCAAGGGACATACAACAAAAATAAAACACACACATCCATATGCAATGAAAATAAAAAACATACACACACATGCAATGAGGAACTATGAAAACAGCATCTACGGTGAGACACACCGGAGTGAAATCTCATCACACCTTTTAGGATCAAGGCATTCAGAAGTATTGGACAATTATGACCAATATCATCACTATTTGTAAAAGACATGATGTTCTTTGTACAAATTAACTATGTGACAAAGGAAATTGCTCTTTTTATCATTTGTAATTGGATTACTTGGATAGATAAATGATAAAAGTCCATATAATCAATTCCGAATTAATAAGATATGAAACAATATTAATCCACGAAAAGTTTAATCATTAAATATCTCTAGTCGTAGTATTATCGAGACTAGACATCGATAATGCGGAATAGGCTAGTATTGCACTTGTGCGCGTTATGGAAGCTTAACGACATAGTTATCATATATTTAAGTATTGGATATTTATGCAAGTGTGATAGGAGGTTCTGTTAGCCGTTGGACCGGGAACAGCTTCGCTCTAGATAGACCCCTCGGAATCCCATTGGTAGTATGACTATGTGTCTATGGGAATCCGAATCAGGGTAGGTGTATTTGGTCTTAACCTGAGACTTGTATCGTTAATACTTGCGACAATCAATAAGCTTTGGTTTAGGTCGTCCGAGGCTTTAACAGGTTATGTGTACGCCTCTTCTGGGTTTACTAAGAATCGTAGTGTATTGGGTGTGATGTCAAGATGGAAGTATCACTTCAGTCATATGGAGATGATGATCACGCAGGGATACAGAACTAGTACTCTTAAATGTTGCAGCTATCGGGATAGTATGACTAGGTCATGATTATCCGATTACAGAGACTAGTTACTAGTGATTCGATATGTGTTTCGTATGGGGCAGACACAATTCCAGCCCTGGGCCTAACATGTGACATCCGATACTGGATCGTAATACGCAATACATTGTATACTACGCCTGATACAAATTATATATATTCCATGTTGAATATATTTCTGGAGAATTGGGTAGGCACGGTGTTTTGCTAGAAGCCAACTATGTCTTGTAAATCGGTAAGAACGTGGTACCGGGTACACACATGTTCGGATAGTCCGATGACTGTATTTACTGCCAACATATCCAGGATTCTCTTGGGTTGCTTTCCAAAGATTCACCGATGATTTTGACTCGAACAGAATTAACCTGGGATTAATTATGAGAGAGAAAATTAATCTGGGATTAATTACGGCAAGAATTAATCTGGGATTAATTATCAGAGAAAGAATTAATCAGGGATTAATTCGTGTAGAAGAGAGAACTCGATTAATTTGGAATTAATCGGTAAAATACATTTAATAGTTAAATTGGATTTTTCTATTTAATTTATTTAATTGGGCTAAATAATATATCGGATATATTAATTGAAATTGGATTTCAATACGGAATTAAAATTGGATCTTAATTCAAGCGAACAAATTAATTTAGAATTGATTCGTAAGCGACTTCCGTAATAATTTTACTGGCTATCATTATTTAATTAAATTAGATTTAATTACGTAGCGACGGAAAATTTGTTTAATCGGATTAAACAAACCCGGGCCCAAAGTTAATATGTGTGTTGGAAGCCAACTTAAATTCTGAATTTAAATTGGGTGGGACCCATTGACTTACATCACATGTCAAGCATTTGATGGAAGTTGTTGAGCTTATTAAATGTTGCATTTACACCAACACACAAACTAACTTTAAATCATGTTTTTTTTTAAAAACAAATAAAAACTATTCATCTTCTTTCTTCTAGTCACAAAACCGTGAGCTTCTCTTCTCCTCATTGGAATTTTGTTGCAAAATTCAAGCAAGCTAGCACTTCAAGAGGCAAAAGAAGGTGATAGGGAAACTCACCCTTGAGTTTGGGATTCAAACCTAAGCTTGGAGTTTCCATCTTCAAAGGAAATTTTTTAAAAATTCTCTACCAACCAATGTAAGTTTTTTCCGTAACTTACTTTAATATTCACACAATAATCACGCTTAGAGATCCCGTGGCATGTCTAGAACACTAACAAGTAGTCATTGGAAAAGAATTTTTCTTTCTCACCCAAACTTTCTTAGGAGTCTCCTTCACTTGAGAACTCCTTGTAAATAAAGCAAGTTTCTCATTAGTGAATTACGTCGGTTTAGCTAACGCATAAACTTGACGAACTAGATTTGACGAATCAAATCTAGGCGAAACAGGTTTAGGTTTTTTCTTATATTTGTGCACCATGACGCATTTAAGCCTAATATGTCTTGGCTTGCCATAGTGTTGGCAAACAGACACAAACCTCGGACGAGAGCCAGATTTACCCACCACACCTCTAGATTGAAGTTGGATCATAGGACGAGGAACAACATAGGGATCACATGATTATAGTCAACAGGTTTTTTAGTCATGTTTAGGAGTTAGTTGAGCTGGGATAAAAATAATTTTAGATGAAGAAGCTACATTACAACTTGACTCAACGAAGCCTAAACCTTTCTTCTGTAGGGGTTTTTAGGGGGAATATTCGGTAACGCAGCGGAAGCGGTGGAAAATCGTATTTTCCGATTTCAAAAAACTTTTTCTCGGATTAATTAAATAAACATATTTATTTAATATTCCAATAATCAAATTATGAAATAAAATTTCAAATGAATCATATTCAAGTGAAATTACCAAATTACCCTTACATGGTATTTTATCCATTTTAGTCCGAAATTGATCTAATCAATTTTGAATGATTCTAAATCATTTCTAAGATGAACTTAGCATGTTCAAAACATCAAAACACCAAAAGCTACAAAAAACCCAAAATTCAAGTGCTTGGCCGAATGCACCATTTGGTGCCAAATTTGGCCATTTGGTCATTTCATGCTTCAAAACACATCAAGATGTAATCCAATCAACATGAAACTTTATATGCATCATATACACATCCAAATACACAACATATATGAAAAGCCCCAAATTTGGAATTGGTCAAGAACCCTAATTTTTCAATTTCATCAAATTGGACAAATTAGACGAAATTGGTTAAATCCAATACTTCAATCATGTTTCTTCCATCCAATCAAAGTCTCAACACAATGAAACAACTCAAGATCAAATCTAGGTCATCTAAGAGTGGGTCAACAACTCTAGATTAGCAACATGGTTTCCAAAACCTTAAAAGAAAGCTTATAACTACAATAGTCACAACCTTCCTTTATCATACATGCTCAACACTTCCATCAAAACTTCCATCAACAAAAACACAAGGAATAAAGAAACAAATAACCTAAGAACATCATATGTTAAAGCCTAGATCCTAAGGAACATTTTCCTTTCTAATAGCAAGTTGGAAAAACTCACTAAAATCCAAGCTTTCTTTGATTTCTTCTTTCTTTCTCACAAGCTTCCTTTGCTTCCATTAATGGAGTTTTTCTTTAAAGTTTATTAGGTTAAGAATGAAATGAAATGAAAACATTATATACTTGTTCACATTTCCTTCCTTGGCCGAAAATGTGTAAGGCATATACATCAATTTCATTTCAATTTCATTTCAAGTTAATTTGCTTATCTTAATACAAATATCTAATAACAACTTTATTGATATTTATTTTAAGTCAACAAAGGCAACTTAAGAAAAATATAACTTTTATATTTCAAGTGTTGTGGCCGAATTTAATCAAAATTAAAGGAAAAAGATATTTTAATTTTTCAAACAATTTTTTGAACAAATATCTTAAGAAGTCAAAATCAATTTGACAACCTTTTCCTTTAATGTATAAGTCAACAATTGCAACTTATAATCATTTCCTAACTTTATCATTTTGTGATATATTTATATTTTAATTATATTAATCATTTAACAATTAAATAATTAAATAATTAATTAAATATAAATATATCAAATATATGTATTATATTTACCTTAAATATCTCAAATACATATATTAATGATATATGTCAAATACCTTTATTTAACTATTTATTAATGTGTATTTAATAATATCATATATTAAATACAAACACACATTAATTAGGAAATGACGGTTCGGCCCGTTCGCATGTATTTTTCGTTTAACGATTAAACGATTTATAAATAATCATCATTATTCATAAATGTTGCTCTAGTGCTCTACGAGTATGTTTCATTATTGAGACTCTCTAGATTCAGGTATATCCGTCACGAAATCTAATTTCGTGTCCATAATCTATCCACCCGTAGATTATGATGATCACAGATAAACTAGCTGAGTCATACAGGTCGAGGTAATTGCATACGTATAATCCCTCCGTCACAGGTATCCGGATAATCCCAGAGATATAGATGTAAACGTCAAATCTCTATAGATATTATCCCGTCGACGTATCTATTAGCAATCTCTAAATAACATTCGGAACTTACTTCCGAAGTATACTGTGGCCACAGATTTAACAGACTGCTAAATATATATGGACTACCTATGCTCTGTACACAGGATATCCTGAGGATCGATCCACACCCAACGAACAGGCGGAGGTCTGATCTAAATAGATCGGTGACCTGACTGCCATCTAAGTGTGGAGGATGTCTCATACATCCACAGTGGTGTCTCAAGTCGAAGGACCACTATGCTACTCAACCCGAGAAGATTCTTATTGACGTTGGTGTACCATCCATTAAGAATCTTCGGTGAGTCGTTCAGTGTTTATCCACTATAAACACCTACACGTCTATACGAGTCTCCATAGACTCATGGTTCATTGGGATAAACCATCGGACGAAGTCTCGATATACGACATATACTGGTCTCAACGGATTTGACTAACCGACCCGTGTTAGCAAATCTTGACCAGGAACTATGTTTGATAATATACATATAGCAGTGACACTTCCCAATGTCAATTACAAACTAACTTTGTAACTGTGTACTGCATTATATATTATCGGGCCTTTGTCTAATATATACATATCACTAAACCACATTTAGTTTCAATCTAATCGTAATCAGATCGAATACGTATATAAGAACAAGAGGTGCAACCATAATAAGTAATATTATGGAATAAAGGGATGTTCGTATTCATGAATCAACATAAAAACGGCCCGGATTGGCGCTCTGAGCACCAACCCCAACAATTTCTCCCACTTGCTCTAGTGCCAATCCACGGTATCATATACACGTCTCAATGTGCATCGTATGCACATGGTCCTCAAAAGCTCACCCAGTACTTAAGAGGTAGGCAACAAAAACAAGTCTGCTATAACATATTGAGTTTGTCAAACAAACTCCATCGTTTCCCATAGTCAGCATCATTCATATTTTGTAGAATCTAGATTATACATTAATATGACTCTGATGCTACATCAGTATTGTGCTACAGCTACTGAGTTGTCCAAGTATTTAAGGATCAAATCCAAAATACTATGAAGACAACCGCAAGCACAATAACAATTCAAAAAACTTCTAATTTAAAAGGTCACTATGCAACTTCATAAGTCAATACTTCAAAAGTTGCATTTGATTCTACTAAATAGTAGAATCCTTCGTGACACTCCCACTGCATCTTTTGTGACTCTTTATGACGTAGACTGTCTAACGTCATAATTAGTCTCAAAACTAATATGACCATAATGGTTGCAGACTATATTCTCCATGAATTAGAAACTCGTTCTTAATATCTCAAAGATCACAAAGAACATGTCTTAAGATCCATCCTATGGTCTATAGGATGTCAAAATAACTCGTAACAATTACGATTAAATCAATATCTACATTCGCACATTATAAAGTATTTATTATGTCATCATCAAATGATACATAAGATTGATTAGACATTCTAATCAATATCTCTTTCGAAAAAGGAATCATCCTTTACGAAAAATGAATACTTTATATAAGACACACAATAACTGTCCAACAGTTATACTAACTGTCATACAGATAGCTTAGTTATGTCCTTTATTAGATCATATCTAATGTACGAATAATAGGAGTATCTCACAAGTCTCTTGGTTTAATATCTTATATAAAACTTTATATCGTATATAACAGAGACTACTCCCACTGTTTTCACGGAGTAAAGAAGACTTAGGTAAATCTTTTACCTCACAATCATCTCATTATTACTGTAATAATGATAATGTTGTTAGGATATATAAAACTAGAAAGTAATTTGTACGCTCCCACTAACCCTTCTAATAACATATGTATTCTCTATACTTTGACAAGATCAGACAATCTGACGTTATCAAAAACAGAGAACACAGATTTCCGGAAGACTTATCTGAGTCTACAATAGGCTCTATAAGTTAGCACACTAAACTACGATCTCAGCAGAACACAAACTCTAGGGCCATTCCAGAATGAACTCTTCAAACAAAGAAATCACAACTGATCTCTGATCTGAATAAGTCATCCAAAAAATGCCACTTTGCATTCTTTAGCTAAAATGTACAGTTTAATATCAACATTAACCAATATATCTTCAATTGTTCAATTAGTGTGACTAGAGATAAGTTTTCTCAGAATCTACAATAGATTGCTGAGTAAAACATTTCTCACTGTCATACTGTAAAGGTCAAACATTTAATAAGCTCACATTGCTTTCGCTGCGTAAACAATTAGCACATATCATGAACTGATTCATAATGAAAGCTTAATCAAGTTCAAAACTTGATCGTAGTAAGCTATGAACAATCTTAGATCTATGGTTCAATGGTGAACTTCCAGAATGGATATCAAATATCGCTTCCACTATAAGTTATAGGATAATTTTCTTCGATAAGAAAACAACAAAATCATTAAGTATCAAATACTCGTAAATGATTCTGATATCCTATTAAACTTATATAGAATAAGTATAAGAGTTGTTTCATCTTATTAATTACGTAGTTCCATTTATAATTTATCATTCTCACATTTGACTTCATTAAGTCAAGTCTTTTCTACAATAGATAACATCTGATGTTACACACCAAGTAATAAAACAATTTTATTACTTAGGATCGTAGGAAAGATATTCTATTAAATAGAATACAATATTCTATTAAACAGAATAAACGATAAACCTTTTACTTATACCTCCAAGGTGTAAGTAAATTCCATTATATAACTATTATATATAAGAAATATTCAAATCTTTAACCTTTTAAGATTCAGATTTTCTACCTATACATATCATATATGCAACTGTAGAAAATAATGGAACATTAATTAAAGAGATGAATTAGTGTTACTGGAGCATAACCCCAAGAGTATTGAAACTAATTCGGTAACATTCAATATCAAACGAATCAAATCATATAAGATTCGATTACTCCCACTGCTTAATTCCATCAAGATGGAATCGTGGAAGAATTATATTAAGTAAGAATCATATTCACTTAATAACCTTAGAACTAATTGCTTTAAATTCATATGTTTGATCGTATCAAAAATCTTTGAACTGTTCAAAGACATGTAATGAATTTTGAGGATCAAGTTTTCTAAAATCTTTAGATTGAATATATTTGAACAAGTCAAAAATATTCAATCTACGTTTCATCAGAACGAATTGAAAGTTCTTGATCATTTCAAGACGTTCAATATGTGTTCCTTCAGAAACACGTAACTAAGTTATGACAATTCATAAACTAAGTTACGAAGTAAAGAAAACTACCTTAAGCAATTACAATTTATTAAGCTACATACATCCAATGTATCAGTTAAATAAATCTGGTGGTCCAATGACAATCATTGGTTAAATAAGATCTCAATCACCTTCCCGAATACAATATTCATTAAATGGATAAGGATATGTGGTGTGATCTAGTATCAAACCATCCTTTACCATATGGAATAAGCATCCAATGCTTTAAGTGATTAAACTCATAAAGCACCGTTCTAAATTATTTACTTTACCGAATAAGTTTTCTTAATGTTTATCTCTACGTCAATGACACTACTAGTTATTATAAAATATGTAACAATTGTTTATAAAGAACAAGTGACTATCCAATAGTCGCGAGTTCCGATATCAAATATCAAAACAATCGTTAACCAATATTTTAAATAACTAGACGGGAGATCTGGTATCCAATACCTATAGTTGCAGTATTTGTGAAAATCTATATTTTCTATACACAAATATACGTATCTCTTTTCTTTAGCTTTACTATTTGCATTCAACTATTCACAACAATTGTAAATAACTGATTAGCAAATTGTGTCAAACACATTACCTCTAAAGGTAATTAAAGCTTAGAAACGTCATTACTAGATAAATAAATACCTAATTGTAGGCATTGCATTTTCGCATGTGAAACCCGATGATGAGCCTCATTTGGAGGCACTACCTTTTGAGTCATGAAAGCTGCGGGAAACGGATATCGGAAGGGGAAATTCAGGATAAACAAGCTCACTGTCTTCGTTGGTGCTGCGTTCGTTACTTCGTTCGAACCTCGTGCAGATTGCGGACGTTCGTGCCGCGTGCGATGAGGCGTTCGAACGGAGCCGGTAATTCTGGTTTTGCTGCTAGCCTCACACCCCAGCCCATTTAGCTCCCCAAAGCCCATAAAACACATCCCAAATTAAATAAATAAATATTAAATTAAATATTAAACATTAAAATAAACAATTACTAACTTAAACTAAAATCATGCCTAAATTAAACAAATCACATACTAAATCAAAATATAATCATACCAAATTAAAATCAATCCTAACCAATTAAAGCCAATCACATATTTGACTTCCTAATCTAATAAGATATTTACCAATATAAAATATTTGTATTCCTAAACCAACACAAATTAAATATTACAACTTCCTAATTTAAAATATCTTGTCCCCCCTCAATCTTGTGTATGCCTTTCTCACCTCTCCTAATTTGGAAACAAGATCCCTTCCCTTGTCAACCCTAGCCATTCTCTATATAAACAACCCCTCACCAAAGCCTTTGTCTCCTTGACACATATAATTCACACCCAAACTCTCTCCAATCTCTCTAGCTCATACACACAATTCACACAAGAATTATAGCAAGAAATCCTAGACATCACAAGCATATCACTCCCTTGATCCTCACTCTCACACCACCGAAAATCACACCAAAACAATCCCCAACCACCACCGAAAATCACCACAAAACCACACCCTAAAACACGCCTAAACAACCTCCTAGATTCCCTTAAAACAGCAGCCCAAATCCTTAAAAAACAGTAACATAAAAACTACATAGATAATCTTAAGAATAATCATATATAATTGCACTAAAAACCCACACAAACTTGGAATAGTTTATTGGAAACGTTAAAACAGGTGGCCCGTGCAGTGAGCAGCAAGACAGAAGCCAAATAGGAGTAGAACGGAGTTCGAACCGTAAGCAAAACAGCGAAGCAGTGAGCTAGGACGTTGAACCAGTGGACCAGAAAGTTGCGGAGCTTTACCCCCTTTCGATTTCCGTGGAAAGCGAGTCCGAGAGACGGCTTAAATGGTTAGACCTGAGGGTATCTTTCACACTTATTCTCATTTTATTTTCTGGCCATTTATTTTGATTATATTTAATGTATTTTGGTGTGTCAGTCGTGTGTATGATGTATGTTGTGGGTATTGGATGAATGAGAGATGTGTCAACTCTCGCGGTATATCGGATGGAAACCCGGACATAAATTTCATAGCCGATTCCGAATGGACGGTAATATGATCTGTACTCGGGCCATAACTCCACGTACCGCTTGAGTAAGACGGCACCATCTCTCCTTTGTTGTGTTGCTCTTGTTTGTTTAGTTTGCTTTACTTGAATTCAATATTTCGTTAGTTATGGATGATTCAACCAAGCGCATGGGCTTAGTGAGTTAGTCCAAAGGTCCTCCATTTGGGAGACAAAGAGCCGAAAAGGCCACCTTCGTGACAGTACTTCGCCGCGCCGGTTGATGTATGTTCGGTTGGACGCGAGATACGTTCAATCGGGCATACTTAGTTTGATATTATTATCTTTATTTTCGTATGCATAAGTCAATCGAGCGCATGGGCTTAGTAAGTGTGATGTGAGATCCCCTATGGGGAGGGGCTAAAAGCCCTTTACCACGATGCTCTGCCGCGCCGGTTGATGTGTGTTCAGATTGGATGTAAGATGTGTTCAATCGGGCATACTTGTTGATATGATTGGTTCTATTCTTGTACGTGTGATGTGACGCGTATGGGCTAGTATGTTGGTCTAAAGGTCCTCTCTTTGAGAGATCAAGAGCCCCAAAAGGTCACTTTTATGGCAGTACTTCGCCGCGCCCCTTTATTTTCTGTTTTGTATTGCATTCCACTTCATGCATCAGGTCCGTGTCCGTTCGAACGCGTTCACAAACGCAACTCGAACGCGCATACATTTTTGCCTTATCATGCATCAGGTCTCATTTCCGTTCGAACGCGTTAACAAACGCCATACGAACGTGAGCATTTTGTTTCATTTCCGTTCGAATGCGTTTACGAACGCTACTCGAACGTGAGCATTCTGTTTCATTTCCGTTCGAACGCGTTTACGAACGCTACTCGAACGTGAGCATTCTGTTTCATTTCCGTTCGAACGCGTTTACGAACGCTACTCGAACGCTAGCATTCTGTTTCATTTCCGTTCGAACGCGTTTACGAACGCTACACGAACGTGCACACACTGAACTGAGTCTGTCTTATTATATTCATGCATAATTGCCTATTGGTTGATCTTTCTTATGCAAATGCGTCAATGTATTACAATTCGTATGCTTATGTCATGATAACATTTGAGCATTATTTCTTGTGGTATATCGGATGGAAACCCAGACGTAAATTCTGTAGCCGATTCCGAATGGACGGTAGTGCGGTCTGTACTTGGGCTACAATTCCACGTACCACTTGGAAAAGTGCCCATATGTGTGCTTGTATGATCAATGTGTATGCTTGTGTTTTCCTGATGTGATGTGTAAAGTTGTATGTTCGTTGCTACCTTGATATATGTTAAGCATGCAATTTTAAATATGAGATATATGTAAAAATGTACACATAAGTTTTATTTTGCATATGAGAATTTAGAAGCATGATACTCTTGGAAATAAGTGTTACTTAAGCTTAGTTAAATTATTACATGAATCCTTTCATTACAAGTGACATAAGTAAGGGACCATTCCGAACCCAACGGTTTGAGGTCTTCCCTTGCGAGGGGTGAGTGCGGCCTTAAATCTTTGTCCCGGTTCACACGGGTGGCGACTCCATGTTATTCAGTACTTCCCAAAAAGGCCGCGAGCCTAGGAACGGCGTCGCCCAGGTCCTGTGTCCTACATTCTGGCGACTCCACTGGGGATTATGAGAATTGGCCCCGAAATATTGTCTTGTAATGAGTGGATTTATGTTTTAATTGGCCATGTCTATAGTGGATAAGTGAGGGTTTAATCAAGGGCACTTTGAGGCTAGGTAATGGTTTGGTGTCTTCCTTCACTCACTACCTTTCTAGAAGGAAAAGCTGTGAGGATACCTACATGACCATCTACTCGTAGCCTTTGTGATGGACTAATTTGGAGGACTCGTTGTTTATTCCTGACACCAAGCGATAAGAGCCTAAGAGGCTTGGGTATTTAAGTGAGCCTCGCTCCACCTTCCCTCTGGGGAATCTACAACGGGAAATCCATTTGACAGTCCGTCACACACCACGCTCATTGGCACGTACCTTAGTGTATAAAAAGGGATACGCTCACTTGGTCGCTTGAACCCTTGAGTGGGGAGACCTAGTTGTGGGCTATCCTTCGCCAGTGAGAGCCTTTGTCCATACTCTTGCAAATCCACCCATAGACTGGTTTGTATGGTTAAAGTAACAATTATTTCCTTGAGTATGTGCTTGTGGACCATCCTCATTTGGATGCAGTTGGACTATTGTCAGAAATGCGGGCTTGCTGGGCCATTTAAACTGGAGCAAGTTCGTACTGTATGACTATTAGGCCCAAGGCTTCTGGAATGTTGATGGGCCATTATGTGAAAATTATTATGTTATGTTTGTATTATCTCCCTTCTATGCTTATGTTTGGGAACATCACCGTTTGGATCCATTTGGACCATCTGTCATGGGATATGGGCTTGTTGGGCCATTTAAACCGGGACAAGAACGTATTTCATGACTATTGGGCCAAAAGCTTCTAAGTGATTGATAGGCCACCTTGTGCTTGTTTTCGGAATATTATCATTTGGATTTAGTTGGGCTCTTTGTCATAAGACATGAACTCGTTGGGCCATTTAAACTGGGACGGGCTCACCCTTATGACAGTTGTCCCAAAAGCTTCTAAAATGATAATAGGCCGATTTGTTTGAGAATTTTATTTGATTTAATATATGTTAAATATCTCTTATGCATATCATGCATACATATACCTGTTAACATCCTCTGTGTCTTAAAAGACACCATAGATACTGTTTGGGTTAGAGAAGGAACCAGACTCACTAAAAGAACAAGTATGAGTGAATCCGATAATGAGGTGTCCCGTATGGATCAGTTAGAGAATGGTCTCGCCAAGATCACTGAACAGTTGCAGGCTTTGACTACTGCTATGGCTAGTATAGCTGGGTCTCGTGCCGGGGTTCATTCTGGGGATGTGAGGCAAGATGAATCTCCAAACAGATTGGGGGATGATATCCCCGCTTTTGATGATGATATGGCAGAGTATGCAGCAGGCAGAGTATCTGGGTCTCAGACAGAGTTACAGAAACTTCGGGATCAGGTTGAGTCGGTTACCCGCAAGATGAGGGGTAAGAACGAGGATTTGCTGGATTATGGCACTTTGACTTTTGAGGAACAGTTGCCTGCACAGTTCAAGATGCCGGATATGGCTAAGTTCAACGGGAATGGGGATCCGAGGGTGCATCTCCGACAGTTTGTATCAGTCATGAGTTCAGTTGGTTTATCTCAGCGCCAGGTACAGAAAATGTTTGGAATGTCGCTTGAAGGAGCTCCCGTGGTATGGTACCACAGTTTGGAGAAGAAAGTAAAGGAAGATTGGAGGGAGTTGGCTGATGCTTTCCTGAAGCAATATGTCACGAACTTGGAGATCGATTTGTCACTCCGTGATCTGGAGAATGTTAAGCTGAAAGCGGAGGAGAGTTTTAAAGAGTATGTGGACCGATGGAGGAGTTAGTTATGAAAATGCAGACCAGGCCTTCGGAGAAGGATCAGATCAAGATGATTATCAAGGGCACCAAACCCTCCATTTACGGCAAGTTGAGGAGGATGACCTCCATGATTGCAGACTTTCGGCAGTTGAGGAAAACTTTCATGGATATTGAGGAAGAAGAGGCCGAGAATAGAAAATTCTATGGTCTAAACAGGAGGCCCATTGGGGGAACATCGGGAACAAAGCCCGTTTCTGCTGAAGTTGCTACTATCCGGAACATGCAGTTTTCCAACTTGGGAAGGCCCCTGTCTAAGGTGCTCGAGAAGTTGAAGAGGCAAGGGCTTTTAAAACCCTTGGATACCAAACATTACCCAATCCCCTACCACCACATATTAACCTAAGCCTTTATTGCCACTTCCACCAACAAAAAGGCCATGACACCGACAACTGCGCCCGACTCCGCCATGAAATCCAAGACCTAATAGACTCCAAGAAAATACCCAACCCAGAAACAGAACAGCCCGATACACACAGAAAACCCTTGCCCAACTACCGTGCCGTACCCACCAGCCTATATGATCAATTCTGGCCTTCCAGAAGACCTTGTCCTAAACTCCTTTCACCCTCAAGCCTTTTGCCTGGGAATCTGGGATAGCACTAGTGAGGATGAGTTTGAGCAGAAGAAGAACTTTTGGCTTGATTTCTCTAGCAGTGAAGGAGGAGGAAGTAAGGGGAATGACACGTAGCGGTCGTTTTTATAATGATATGGCAGAGAAAAGGGTAAGGAAGCATGACAGATGGTAGAGAAGTGGTTGAGACTGCAGAAAATACAGAAGGGGATATAGTGCTGAGGCAATTTGAGGGAAGACTAGAGCACAAGTCAGTATCTGGGAAATATATGTGCATCTCAGGAGCATAGACAGGCTATGGTTGAGGCCTGAGCAAGATTGTGGTACAGGAGGATGCCAACCCCGCAAGTTGTTGGGTCGGTTCAGAAGGAGCTTTGCAGATATCCTTTTCTAAGGATGATCTCCCGCTGGAGGGGAGGAATCATAATAGGCCTTTATTTATCAGGGCCGAAGTGAGGGGCAAGAAAACTTCATGTGTGATGGTGGATGACGGTTCGTCCATCAATGGTGCCCGTTGAAAATTCTGGCAGTTGGGTATGAAAGCACAGACTTGGACCCCTCCAGTATGACTATTAAAGCTTATGATGACAGTAAGCGGGGAGTTGAGGGTACCTTTGTGGCTATGGTCAAGGTAGGGCCGATTGAAGATGAGGTTGAGTTCACAGTGCTGGACATCCCAGCCACTTTTGCTTATTGTTGGGAAGGGCCTTGGTTTCACAAGCTTGGGGGCGTGCCTTCCACTTTTGCATCAGATGATCAGATTCTCGTATGAGGGAGAGATTGTTACCATCCGGGCTGAGTTAGACAATGCCGTGGCTGCCTTGGAGATACTACCTTTCACGAGGTTCCAGGTATCAGCCACTTTTGAGGAGTGGGTGGATCCTAGAATGGCTAGGATTATGGAAAAATGAAGTTTGAGCCGGGGTAAAGGTTCAAAATTGCCGGATTTCAGAGGACAGACTACTCGGAAAGGTTTGGGATACAAATCTGACGAAGAAAAGCCAAAGGTCAAGAAAAAGGGCCTGAGGCTGATGGAGTGCTTTGTGAAAGCTTCAGGGTATCAAGGAGAGCCTGAACCTGTGGAGGTTAATGGGATTGTTGTGCCTGGGTTTGAGATCTTCCAGGATTTGTTGGGTGAGAAGCCACCGACCGGGAAAGCTGTGGAAGCCGATATTTGGGAAGAAGAGCTGATGAAGTTAGAGAGCCTGACTCTGGAAGAAGATGAGAAGCCTGAGGAAGACCTGATTGCAAAGGAAGAAGTGTTATAGATGACGAAGACATTTACCTTCCTGACTTATTTGAATGTACTTCCGCATTATCCAATAATAAAGATATTTCTTTTGCTTACTTGCCTGAGTCATTTCCATTCACTCTGCATGAATCAAGCATATTTGACATCAGTTCAGCCAGAACTATTGCATTTAACTTGGGCACACTTGAGAGAACCCCAAAGAAATTTTGATTGCAAGTGAAGTAACCTCCGAAGAGAGGGAGAAACTAGAAGAAGTGTGGTCAGATATGCCAAAGTATTTGCTTGGTCTTATGAAGACATGCCCGGGGTAGACAGAAACATTGCTCAGCACACAATACCAACTTATCCGAATATGAGGCCAGTAAAGCAGAAACTCCGACGGATGAGACCAGAATGGGCTGAGAAAGTCAGAGAGGAAGTTAAGAAAAGAAAAGATAGTGGGGGTCCTGGAAGTGGTAAAATACCCTGAATGGTTGGCTAACATAGTGCCGGTGCCGAAGAAAGAAGAGGGAAGGTCAGAATGTGTGTAGACTACAGAGATCTCAATAAAGCTTGTCCGAAAGATGATTTCCCTTTGCCGCATATAGATGTTCTGGTTGATAGTGCGGCTTTGTCTGCTATGTATTCATTTGCAGATGGATTTTCAGGGTACAATCAGGTTCTCATGGCTGAAGAAGATAAACACAAGACTGCATTTGTCACCGAGTGGGGTACCTATTGTTACAAGGTGATGCCGTTTGGGCTTAAGAATGCAGGAGCTACTTATCAGCGGATGGCCACTACACTCTTCCATGACTTGATGCACAAAGAGATTGAGGTGTATGTGGATGACATGATGGTGGTGAAATCAGAAACAAGAGTTGGGCATATTGAGGCATTGGAAAGGTTCCTCCAGAGAGTTGACAGATATAACCTGCGGCTTAATCCCAAGAAATGTGTGTTTGGGGTGACATCAGGGAAATTGCTTGGTCATACAGTGGGAATGGGCGGAATAGAGGTAGACTCGAAAAGATCAAGGCAATCACAGAAATTCCTGCACCGAAGACAGAAAAGGAAGTCAGGGCGTTCTTGGGAAAGATTCAGTACATCAGTCGGTTTATTGCCAAGTTGACATCGGTATGTGAGCCTATGTTAAAACTGTTGAGAAAAGATCAGCCAGTGAGATGGAATGAACAGTGTCAGACCGCCTTCGACAGAATCAGAGAATACTTGGTGAAGCCACCCGTGTTGAAACCTCCGAGGCCGGGTAGACCTTTGATATTGTATTGGCTATAGAATCAGAAGCGTTTGGAGGTATGATGGTACAGGCAGATGAGACAGGGGTAGAACATGCAGTGTATTATCTGAGTAAGAAGCTGCTCCCGTATGAGGCTCGATATCAGGAGGTGAGAAGATCTGCTTGCAGTGGTATGGGCTTCCAGAAAGTTGCGACATTACTTCCAGTCTTACAAGATCCAGGTGGTGGAAAAGGAGAATCCTCTGAAATATCTTCATTCAGTGCCTTCACTAGTGGGAAAACTGGGCCGATGGTTGGTATTGTTGACAGAGTTTGACATCGAGTATATCACCTCCAAAGTGATCAAGGGACGAGCAGTAGCGGAATTTCTGGCATTGCAACCTGTTGAGGGATCAGTATAAGTTTGAGTTTCCAGATGAAGAGAGATCCAAGCAATAACAGTTCAGAGATGGAAGATGTATTTTGACGGAGCAGTGAATTACAAGGGAGCCGGAATCGGGATCGTGATAGTGACCCATGAGGGAGAGACTCTGCCTTTGGCCAAGAGGTTGACATTCAGAGTGACTAACAACATGGCCGACCGAGTATGAAGCATGTGCTTTTGGTTTGACAGCATTAATAGCTTGAAAGGCCGGGAGTGTGGAAATCTTACGGAATTCTATGTTAGTAGTCCAGCAGATGCGAGGAGAATGGGAATTGAAGGAAAACGGTTGAAGCCTTACCTTTTTCACCTCAGAAAATTGGCACAGGATATCCCCGAGTGTAAGTTTCAGCACCTACCGAGGGAAGAGAATCAGATGGCAGACGCATTGGCTACACTAGCAGCGACTTGGGAAAATCCAGAGAAGTTAGTGATGAGACCGTTGGTACTGACGACAGCAAGTAAACCTGCTTATGAGATAGAAAGAATTCTGGAAGTTGAGGTTGACGACGGTAAACCTTGGTATTATGACATTCAGAGATATCTGGAACATGGTGAATTCCTGGAAGGGGCGGGCAGAAAAGACAGAATAGCCATTCAGAAGTTGGCTTCCCAGTATGTGACTTTGAGAGGGGAACTGTACAAGAGGCAGGCAAACGGTATTCAGTTGAAATGTCTGAGAAAAGAAGAAGCTCAGCAAGTGATGGAAGAGGTACATGCCGGGGTATGTGGTCCGCACATGAATGGGTTGAACTTGTCCCGCAAGATAGTGAGACAGGGGTTTTATTGGTCAACCATGGAAACGGACTGCGCAAAGATGGTAAAGCACTGTCATGACTGTCAAGCACACGGTAATTTGAATCACTTACCGCACACAGAATTGCACGGGTTGTCAGAGCCGTGGCCTTTCTCAGCATGGGGAATTGACATGATTGGGGAAATTCGACCAAATGCATCAAATGGGCATCGCTTCATAGTGGTGGCAGTAGATTACTTCTCAAAGTGGGTGGAAGCCGAATCCTTCCATAATGTTACAGCGAAGCAGATGGCAAAGTTCATAACTCGGAACCTCATTTGTCGGTATGGTATGCCGCATCACGTAGTGACGGACAACGGGGTCCAGTTTCAAGGAGAGACAAAGGCAATGTTACAGAGGTATGGGATAGGCCACCACAAGTCATCACCGTACAGGCCGCAGGCAAATGGGGCAGTTGAGGCAGCCAACAAGACTATAAAGACAATTTTAGCCAAGATGACAGAAAATTGTAGAGACTGGGCCGAGAAATTACCGTATGCTTTGTGGGGGTACAGAACATCAGTAAGAACGACAACAGGATCCACACCTTACTCCTTGGTCTACGGGATGGAAGCAGTATTACCAGTAGAAGTGGAAATACAGTCCCTGAGGGTATTAGCAGAGGCAGAATTACCGGAACAGGAATGGGCCGCACAGAGATTTGATCAGTTAGCACTGTTGGATGAGAAGAGAACGAAGTCTTTGTATCACATGCAGTTGTATCAGAAGAGACTAGCCCGGGCATTCAACAAGAAAGTACGTCCCACAAAGATCGGAAAGGGTGATTTGGTACTTAAGCAGTCGAGGCCGTCGACGACAGATCCGAGAGGCAAATTCAGGCCTAACTGGGAAGGACCTTACATCGTTCAGAAAGTCATGGGAAATGGAGCAGTGAAGCTATCAGACTTGGAAGGAAATGAATTCACAGAACCAATCAACGTCGACAGGTTGAAGTTGTACTTTGCTTGAGAAGACGTGGTCGCCAGCGGAAGACCTAACCCAACGGAATAGGAAAACTCCTGCACACATGCATACATGTAACCTATTGCATATTTTTGTGTTTGTTCTATTTTGTGTAAACAGGTGTTGAAGACGGAAAAGAGCGAGCAGTAAGCCAATCGGAGATAGTAAAGGCACATCATTTGATATGGGCAGTAATCTGAAGATTGAGGTCCCAATGAAGTTAAGTTCCGGGTATGGGTCTCGGAGGGCGAAGCCCATATCGGCTAAGGAGCGAGGTTCCACTTTGTGTCAGCTTGGGGGCGAAGCCCATATCGGCTGAGGAGCGAAGCTCCACATCATCATTTTCGGGATGTGTCCCAGGGTCGAGGCCCACATTTTGTCAGCGGTATTGGGATGCGTCCCAGGGTCGAGGCCCCCGTTGTCGGTTGCAGCTATTGGGATGCGTCCCAGGATCGAGGTCCACTACATCATCATTTTCGGGATGCGTCCCAGGGTCGAGGCCCACATTTCGTCAGCGGTATTGGGATGCGTCCCAGGGTCGAGGCCCCCGTTGTTCGGTTGCAGCCATTGGGATGCGTCCCAGGATCGAGGTCCACTGCATCATCATTTTCGGGATGCGTCCCAGGGTCGAGGCCCACATTTCGTCAGCGGTATTGGGATGCGTCCCAGGGTCGAGGCCCCCGTTGTTCGGTTGCAGCTATTGGGATGCGTCCCAGGATCGAGGTCCACTGCATCATCATTTTCGGGATGCGTCCCAGGGTCGAGGCCCATATTTTGTCAGCTGTATTGGGATGCGTCCCAGGGTCGAGGCCCCCGTTGTTGGTTGCAGCTATTGGGATACGTCCTAGGTTCGAGGCCCATATCATTAGCAGCATCGAGACGCGTCTCAGGATCGAGGTCCACTGCAGTATCAGCTCAGCTCGAGACAGCTAGCTAGCCAGGTAAGTAAAATGCATTGCATAACTTTGATAGGACTGTCACTGTCACACACTGCACAAGTCCCATCAAAGTGGGGGCGACTGTAGGCATTGCATTTTCGCATGTGAAACCCGATGATGAGCCTCATTTGGAGGCACTACCTTTTGAGTCATGAAGGCCGCGGGAAACGGATATCGGAAGGGGAAATTCAGGATAAAACAAGCTCACTGTCTTCGTTGGTGCTGCGTTCGTTACTTCGTTCGAACCTCGTGCAGATTGCGGACGTTCGTGCCGCGTGCGATGAGGCGTTCGAACGGAGCCGGTAATTCCGGTTTTGCTGCTAGCCTCACACCCCAGCCCATTTAGCTCCCCAAAGCCCATAAAACACATCCCAAATTAAATAAATAAATATTAATTAAATAGTAAACATTAAAATAAACAATTACTAACTTAAACTAAAATCATGCCTAAATTAAACAAATCACATACTAAATCAAAATATAATCATACCAAATTAAAATCAATCCTAACCAATTAAAGCCAATCACATATTTGACTTCCTAATCTAATAAGATATTTACCAATATAAAATATTTGTATTCCTAAACCAACACAAATTAAATATTACAACTTCCTAATTTAAAATATCTTGTCCCCCCTCAATCTTGTGTATGCCTTCTCACCTCTCCTAATTTGGAAACAAGATCCCTTCCCTTGTCAACCCTAGCCATTCTCTATATAAACAACCCCTCACCAAAGCCTTTGTCTCCTGACATATAATTCACACCCAAACTCTCTCCAATCTCTCTAGCTCATACACACAATTCACACAGAATTATAGCAAGAAATCCTAGACATCACAAGCATATCACTCCCTTGATCCTCACTCTCACACCACCGAAAATCACACCAAAACAATCCCCAACCACCACCGAAAATCACCACAAAACCACACCCTAAAACACGCCTAAACAACCTCCTAGATTCCCTTAAAACAGCAGCCCAAATCCTTAAAAAAAATAGTAACATAAGAACTACATAGATAATCTTAAGAATAATCATATATAATTGCACTAAAAACCCACACAAACTTGGAATAGTTATTGGAAACGTTAAAACAGGTGGCCGTGCAGTGAGCAGCAAGACAGAAGCCTCAAACAGTCACAGTAAGAATGATCACAAAACAAATCGAACAGTACACAAAACAGAAGCGAAACATAAAACGCATACGTTCAACCAGTTCTACATCACAAGGATACCAGTCGAGTGTGGCATGGAACGTTCTGAAGTTGCGAGCTTTAATTCGATTTTGGAACGCGAGTAGAGACGGCTTAAAAGGTTAGACCTGAGGGTATCTTTCACACTTATTCTCATTTTATTTCTAGCCATTTATTTTGATTATAT
Organism: Zanthoxylum bungeanum; assembly: GCA_019454045.1. Classification (NCBI taxonomy): domain Eukaryota; kingdom Viridiplantae; phylum Streptophyta; class Magnoliopsida; order Sapindales; family Rutaceae; genus Zanthoxylum; species Zanthoxylum bungeanum. The sequence continues at coordinate 25,772 of SKCR01021388.1, read as the reverse complement.
TTTCTGTATTTGTGGTGTCAGTCGTGTGTATGATGTATGTTGTGGGTATTGGATGAATGAGAGATGTGTCAACTCTCGCGGTATATCGGATGGAAACCCGGACATAAATTTCATAGCCGATTCCGAATGGACGGTAATATGATCTGTACTCGGGCCATAACTCCACGTACCGCTTGAGTAAAACGGCACCATCTCTCCTTTGTTGTGTTGCTCTTGTTTGTTTAGTTTGCTTTACTTGAATTCAATATGTCGTTAGTTATGGATGATTCAACCAAGCGCATGGGCTTAGTGAGTTAGTCCAAAGGTCCTCCATTTGGGAGACAAAGAGCCGAAAAGGCCACCTTCGTGACAGTTATTCGCCGCGCCGGTTGATGTATGTTCGGTTGGACGCGAGATACGTTCAATCGGGCATACTTAGTTTGATATTATATCTTTATTTTCGTATGCATAAGTCAATCGAGCGCATGGGCTTAGTAAGTGTGATGTGAAGACCCTATGGGGAGGGGCTAAAAGCCCTTTACCACGATGCTCTTCCGCGCCGGTTGATGTGTGTTCAGATTGGATGTAAGATGTGTTCAATCGGGCATACTTGGTTGATATGATTGGTTCTATTCTTGTACGTGTGATGTGACGCGCATGGGCTTAGTATGTTGGTCTAAAGGTCATCTCTTTGAGAGATCAAGAGCCCCAAAAGGTCACCTTTATGGCAGTACTTCGCCGCGCCCCTTTATTTTCTGTTTATGTATTGCATTCCACTTCATGCATCAGGTCCGTGTCCGTTCGAACGCGTTCACAAACGCAACTCGAACGCGCATACATTTTTGCCTTATCATGCATCAGGTCTCATTTCCGTTCGAACGCGTTAACAAACGCCATACGAACGTGAGCATTCTGTTTCATTTCCGTTCGAACGCGTTTACGAACGCTACTCGAACGTGAGCATTCTGTTTCATTTCCGTTCGAACGCGTTTACGAACGCTACTCGAACGTGAGCATTATGTTTCATTTCCGTTCGAACGCGTTTACGAACGCTACTCGAACGCGAGCATTCTGTTTCATTTCCGTTCGAACGCGTTTACGAACGCTACACGAACGTGCACACACTGAACTGAGTCTGTCTTATTATATTCATGCGTAATTGCCTATTGGTTGATCTTTCTTATGCAAATGCATCAATGTATTACAATTCGTATGCTTATGTCATGATAACATTTGAGCATTATTTCTTGTGGTATATCGGATGGAAACCCAGACGTAAATTCCGTAGCCGATTCCGAATGGATGGTAGTGCGGTCTGTACTTGGGCTACAATTCCACGTACCACTTGGAAAAGTGCCTATATGTGTGCTTGTATGATCAATGTGTATGATTGTGTTTTCCTGAATATGATGTGTAAAGTTGTATGTTCGTTGCTACCTTGATATATGTTAAGCATGCAATTTTAAATATGAGATATATGTAAAAATGTACACATAAGTTTTATTTTGCATATGAGAATTTAGAAGCATGATACTCTTGGAAATAAGTGTTACTTAAGCTTAGTTAAATTATTACATGAATCCTTTCATTACAAGTGACATAAGTAAGGGACCATTCCGAACCCAACGGTTTGAGGTCTTCCCTTGCGAGGGGTGAGTGCGGCCTTAAATCTTTGTCCCGGTTCACACCGGGTGGCGACTCCATGTTATTCAGTACTTCCCAAAAAAGGCCGCGAGCCTAGGAACGGCGTCGCCCAGGTCCTGTGTCCTACACTAATATGGCTTTCTAAATGCCAGTCAAGAATCTCGAGACATGAACTAATTCAAGTCAATTCTTACTGCATAAGAAACTATTGTCTCTAAAGTATTATATCCTAAAGGGGATATCTATCTAGATTATCTATCATGACTTAGAAACTAAGTCATTAACCATCTTTATTTTTCAAGAAAATCGGAACAACAGTTCCCGATGGTTTAGACTAATCTAATAATATCCTAGTCTATTAGTATCTAGAACCTATTCTAGAATAATTGCAACCAAGAGTCTAGTCAGATAACATATCAAAATATGTGTGCAATAAATAAAAGTTTAATTCTATCTACTATAGAATAAGGAAACAAACAAGCGGTAATTTCCATAATAACATACACTGCCTAAGTTATGGAATATTTTAAACTTAGCAGTGCCTCCCACTATTTTTACGTAATGCCGTAATCCCCAACGGAAAGACGAGAATTCAATAATTAAATCGAATTCCATAATGGGAAGAGGACCCCATGAATATATTTCGACTCACAGCAGAGGCACGGTCTCGCCGACGTATATTTACAGGTAGACAACTAATTGTCAATCACTCACTAGTGACTCCAAGGTTCCGGTCCTGGCCGTTTCTCGTTGTCGCTGCGAAGGCAGGCCCACAAGGAGACGTACCAAGGTTAAACTTGTCAATGATAAACTCAAGTTACTTGCGTAACCCTGACAGCTAGGGCACGTTCAGGATTCCGCTTTCGCTTGAATTTATCTAGTATCTAATATACATTCGACATAAATAAATTTCTATCAGCTACACTCTCACAGCAGAGGCACGGTCTCGGATGTAGTCAACGAAAAGATATTTATAAACCGTATTGACAAGACGGACCAAGAAACAAGTATTCCAAATACTAGTTACTTTAAAACCTTATTAAGTGGGGATGTTCCATTAAGTGTCATACACCCTAAATCTAATCAAATTAGATTATAACATGCATGTATAAAGTTAAGAAAACATGATTAAACATTGAATAAAACAAGCTAATCATTTTATGGAGGCCTAGAATCAGACTCGCTCTGATACCATTTTGTAGGGGTTTTTAGGGGGAATATTCGGTAACGCAGCGGAAGCGGTGGAAAATCGTATTTTCCGATTTCAAAAAACTTTTTCTCGGATTAATTAAATAAACATATTTATTTAATATTCCAATAATCAAATTATGAAATAAAATTTCAAATGAATCATATTCAAGTGAAATTACCAAATTACCCTTACATGGTATTTTGTCCATTTTAGTCCGAAATTGATCTAATCAATTTTGAATGATTCTAAATCATTTCTAAGATGAACTTAGCATGTTCAAAGCATCAAAACACCAAAAGCTACAAAAAACCCAAAATTCAAGTGCTTGGCCGAATGCACCATTTGGTGCCAAATTTGGCCATTTGGTCATTTCATGTTTCAAAACACATCAAGATGTAATCCAATCAACATGAAACTTTATATGCATCATATACACATCCAAATACACAACATATATGAAAAGCCCCAAATTTGGAATTGGTCAAGAACCCTAATTTTTCAATTTCATCAAATTGGACAAATTAGACGAAATTGGTTAAATCCAATACTTCAATCATGTTTCTTCCATCCAATCAAAGTCTCAACACAATGAAACAACTCAAGATCAAATCTAGGTCATCTAAGAGTGGGTCAACAACTCTATATTAGCAACATGGTTTCCAAAACCTTAAAAGAAAGCTTATAACTACAATAGTCACAACCTTCCTTTATCATACATGCTCAACACTTCCATCAAAACTTCCATCAATAAAAACACAAGGAATAAAGAAACAAATAACCTAAGAACATCATATGTTAAAGCCTAGATCCTAAGGAACATTTTCCTTTCTAATAGCAAGTTGGAAAAACTCACTAAAATCCAAGCTTTCTTTGATTTCTTCTTTCTTTCTCACAAGCTTCCTTTGCTTCCATTAATGGAGTTTTTCTTTAAATTGTATTAGGTTAAGAATGATATGAAATGAAAACATTATATACTTGTGCACATTTCCTTCCTTGGCCGAAAATGTGTAAGGCATATACATCAATTTCATTTCAATTTCATTTCAAGTTAATTTGCTTATCTTAATACAAATATCTAATAACAACTTTATTGATATTTATTTTAAGTCAACAAAGGCAACTTAAGAAAAATATAACTTTTATATTTCAAGTGTTGTGGCCGAATTTAATCAAAATTAAAGGAAAAAGATATTTTAATTTTTCAAACAATTTTTTGAACAAATATCTTAAGAAGTCAAAATCAATTTGACAACTTTTTCCTTTAATGTATAAGTCAACAATTGCAACTTATAATCATTTCCTAACTTTATCATTTGGTGATATATTTATATTTTAATTATATTAATCATTTAACAATTAAATAATTAAATAATTAATTATAAATATATCAAATATATGTATTATATTTACCTTAAATATCTCAAATACATATATTAATGATATATGTCAAATACCTTTATTTGACTATTTATTAATGTGTATTTAATAATATCATATATTAAATACAAACACACATTAATTAGGAAATGACGGTTCGGCCCGTTCGCATGTATTTTTCGTTTAACGATTAAACGATTTATAAATAATCATCATTATTCATAAATGTTGCTCTAGTGCTCTACGAGTATGTTTCATTATTGAGACTCTCTAGATTCAGGTATATCCGTCACGAAATCCAATTTCGTGTCCATAATCTATCCACCCGTAGATTATGACGATCACAGATAAACTAGCTGAATCATACAGGTCGAGGTCATTGCATACGTATAATCCCTCCGTCACAGGTATCCGGATAATCCCAGAGATATAGATGTAAACGTCAAATCTCTATAGGTATTATCCCGTCGACGTATCTATTAGCAATCTCTAAATAACATTCGGAACTTACTTCCGAAGTATACTGTGGCCACAGATTTAACAGACTGGTAAATATATATGGACTACCTATGCTCTGTACACAGAACTGACGGATCCTATCTTGACACACACAGGATATCCTGAGGATCGATCCACACCCAACGAATAGGCGGAGGTCTGATCTAAATAGATCGGTGACGTGACTGCCATCTAAGTGTGGAGGATGTCTCATACATCCACAGTGGTGTCTCAAGTCGAAGGACCACTATGCTACTCAACCCGAGAAGATTCTTATTGACGTTGGTGTACCATCCATTAAGAATCTTCGGTGAGCCGTTCAGTGTTTATCCACTATAAACACCTACACGTCTATACGAGTCTCCATAGACTCATGGTTCATTGGGATAAACCATCGGACCAAGTCTCGATATACGACATGTACTGGTCTCAACGGATTTGACTAACCGACCCGTGTTAGCAAATCTTGACCAGGAACTATGTTTGATAATATACATATAGCAGTGACACTTCCCAATGTCAATTACAAACTAACTTTGTAACTGTGTACTGCATTATATATTATCGGGCCTTTGTCTAATATATACATATCACTAAACCACATTTAGTTTCAATCTAATCGTAATCAGATCGAATACGTATATAAGAACAAGAGGTGCAACCATAAATAAGTAATATTATGGAATAAGGGGATGTTCGTATTCATAAATCAGACATAAATACGGCCCGGATTGGAGCTCTGAGCACCAACCCCAACATCTTCTCCATAAAAAACATACAAATTCCTAACATGTAGTCTAGCTTCTTAGTTCCACTCGAAAATGCAGATATATGAGTCCTAGCATCTTCAAGTTCCTTTTTAAGCACTTGACTCTATCTACTAACTCCATATTCCTCTTCTCGAGATCATCAATAATAGTAAAGCTTGTGTCAAGTTTGGCTTGAACTTTATATTTTTCTAGTTCCATTTCTCTCAGCCTCTCATTGACCTCAACATTTATCTTCTTGATAGCTAAACTCTCATTAAACAGTTCAGTATACGCTACCTGAAGATCATCCTCATCTACAAAATCATCATGAGAGAATTCTAAACCAGCATCTATATCACTAATGTTATCCTCTCTCTCATCAGTCACACTAGCAGTAAAAGTTATAAAATTACTGTTATACTTAGGAGACTCATCAGAAGTATAACCATCTTCTGAATCACTATGGGAGACTGTTTTAATCATTTTGCCCTTAGACTTTAGGTATGTGGGACACTCAGACCTAATATTCCCAAAACATTCACACTCATGACATTGAATAGCTCGAGGTCTCGTATCTATCTCCACTCTAGACTCTCTCTTACGACGACTATTCTCTCTAGATTTCTCATCCCTACTTCTATCAGTGTCATGGCTATTATTCTTCAACTTAAGAAATTTCTTGAATTTTTTCATGAACATTGCCATATCAGCATCTGTGAGCGCATCATCTTCATCATCAGCAGATGAATCATGGGTAACTTCATTCACGGTTTCCATAGCTATGTTCTTGGGCTTTCTATAACTAGGAAGTGTGCTCTCATACACCTGAAGGTTTCCTACAAGGTCTTATTATAAGGGCCAAATTTGGGCCCAAGGGTAAAACTGACATTTCACCTCTAAACCAAACAAACCAGAGATCCAAGGCCCACTATCAAATCCAGTCTGAAGACCAATATCGGGCCGAGAGACCATACCAGCCAAATGCCCATCAGCACGGACGACCAACAGACTCATCAGTTACCAGATTAGGGAAACGCATGCTCTCATAAACCCCACCTATTAAATCAACAGTTACAGATATAGTCATAAACTCCAACATCAAGTCTACAGTTACAGGGATCCCAACGGGTAGGAGAATGGTAAATGACCCCACCTTAGAGGACTTATAAAAAAGGAGGGTCATGGCATGGAAAATGATCGAAAATTCTTCTCAGCTCTACAACATATCACCCGAGAAATAACAATACACAGCCCTCACGGAAAACAAACAGAGATAGAGGTAACTTCAGGCCTTATTCTCCATACTTGAGTTTATCCACACTACTGACTTGGGCGTCGGACAGCCTACGGCTTCCACCACACCGGTGAGCAGTACTCCCCGCTCATACTACCCTTGTTTTATAGGTTCGCTAGTGCCCTTAAAATCTCGATTCTCGATTGTGGGTCTCAGGTGAAAACTCGTATCCACAATTTGGTGTCCACCGTGGGGCCCTAAGTGAATTATTGCAAACGAAAATCATTTGATTCACTCTCAAAATAATTGATAATGGCTTCTGGCAACGAGTAGACGCCAGACCCTATGGCGACACAACTCGCCATGCTCCAAGAACGATTACAAGCTTTAGAAGAGGAGAATCTGACTATGCGAAACTCTAATGTGAGTCTATAGAAACTGCTAGAGTAGTTGACCTCAACTTCTCAGCATCATGATGTCCCTAGAAAAAGTAGCAATCCAAGCAATCCAACAGTCCCGCCCACATCAGATGGGCAGGTTAACGATAACCCACCAATTCCCCATGGCCCGACTTCCTCTCTCGACCCTACTCAGCAAGTTGCATCCTCCATAAGAAAAGAGATGATGGAATTCAAAAAAGCAATCATGTCCAGACTACTAGGGGTAAGGCTACCGATTAGAAAGACAGAGCTGGAGCGATTTCCGATACCCCATTTATGGAGACAATCGTAGCTGTTGAACAGCCACAAAAATTTAGCCCGCCAGAAATGAAGCTATATGATGGATCCACCAATCCAGACGACCATGTAATACACTACAAGTACAAGATGATGTCAACTGCCTTGTCACCAAGCCAATGGGAAGTTGGAATATACAGATACTTTGGAGAAACATTGGCAGGACCGGCCCTCACCTGGTTCATCAACCTATCTTACAGACCCGTCGAGTCCTACCAACAACTAGCAGACAAGTTCGTGCAACACTTTGCGAGTTCATGTAAACTTGAGAAGACTATATATGATCTCAATACCATCCAATAGAGGAGAGTGGAGTCATTGCAGAGCTACGTAGCTCGCTTCAACAAAGAGAGAATTAATATTCCGGATCTCCATCAACCTACAACGGTGGAGGCTTTCTGGAATGGACTGCTTTGTGAAAGTGGACTCTATAAGAAACTAACCAAGTTCCGATGCTACACGATGGACCAGGCCATGGAGCGGGCCCAAGTTGAAATAAGATGGGAAGAAAACAAGAGAAACAAAAGAAGAGATGACATTCTTAGCTCTCAGATTGATAGAAGGCTTGCTATTTCGAGGCGACGCGACATAGTTGCCCATGTTGGGGTTGGTGCTCAGAGCGCCAATTCCCGGTTGTATTTCTTTTGAATACTTCTGTAAAACATTATTATTATGAATAATATATGCAGTTTCTATAATATAATGTATCTTTATATATGGTAAAGACGTAATGACCTTCGAATGATTAGTCATGGTACTGTTGCAAAAGCGTCGCAACTGACATTGAGTAGTATCATGACGTTGTCATTCTCAGACAGTTCCTGGTCAAGGTTTACACTACTTGGTTAGTAAAGTAAACTCGTTGAGACCGGTACATGTCGTATACTGGAATATATGATTCCAATGGTTTCTCAATGAACCATTAGTCTTCGAGACTAGTATAGACGTGTGGGTTTGTTTATAGCGGATAAACACTGAATGACTCACCGAAGATTCTTAATAGATGGTACACCAACGTCAATAAGAATCTTCTCGGGTGAGTAGCACTTGTGATTCTTAGACTTGAGATGCCATTGTGGGCACAGAGCATCCTCTACACTTAGATGGCAGTCACATCACCGATCTATTTAGATCAGACCTCCGCTGGTTGTTGGGTGTAGATAGATCCTCAGGGGTCTTATGTGTATCAAGATAAGATCCGTCAATTCTGTATACCAGAGCATAGGTAGTCCATATGATTAGCAATCAGATAAAACCATGGGCCCGTGGTAAAGTTTAGAAGCTAGTTCTAAACATCTTTTAGAGATTGCTAATAGAATAGTCGACTGGATAATCCCCATAGAGATTTGACGTTTACATCTATATCTCTGGGATTTATCCGGATACCTGTGACGGAGGAATTATTCATTTTCCATGACCTCGACCTGTATGATCAGCGAGATTATCCATGATCGTCATAATTTATGGGTGGATAAATTATGGACACGAAATTGATTTCGTGACGCATATACCTGAATCTAGAGAGTCTCAATAATGAAATATACTCGTAGAGCCACTAGAGCAACATTATTAAATAATATTGATTATTTATAAAGTCGTTTAAGGTTTTAAACGCAGAAGAACGTGCTAAAGGGACCCGATAGTCATTTGATTAATTATTGTGTATTTACATTTAAACTTGATTAATTTAAATACACATTAATTAATAGTCAAATTGAGATATATTGACTTATATCCTAAATGAATATATGTTTTTGATATTTAATGTAAATATTATACATATATTTAATATATTTGTATTTGATTAATTAATTAATTATTTAATTGTTAAATGATTAAATTAATTAAAATATAAATATCTACATTAGGATATTTGATTTAAATGATTATGTTGCCTTTGTTGACTTAATATAAATATCATTAAAGTGCTTTTGATATTTATATAAAGTTAAGCAAATTTAAGTGAAATGAAATTGAAATGATTTTGGTTATATATGTATACACAATTTCGGCCAAGGAAAATTTTTTGCCCAAGTATAAATTGTTTTCATTTCATTTCATTTTATAACCTAATACACTTTACAAAGAAACTCATTAAAGAAACAAAGAAAGCTTGAGAGGGAAGAAAGGTGAAAACAAAGAAAGCTTGGATTTTTAGTAAGTTTTTCAACTTACTATTAGAAAGGAAAATGTCCTTAGGATCTAGGCAACATCTTGTGATGTTATTAAGTTATTCTTTTCTTATTTCTGTGTATTTGATGATGGAAGTTTTGTTGAAAGTGTTGAGCATGTGATGAAGAAAACTTGTGACTATTTGTAGTTGTGTAAGCATTCTTTATGGTTTTGGAAACCTTGTTGCTAATCTAGAGTTGTTGATCCACTCTAAGATGACATAGATTTGATTCTTGAGTTGTTTCATTGTGTTGAGACTTTGATTGGATGAAAGAATGATGATTAAAGTAATTGATTTAACCAATTTGGTATAATTTGTTCATTTTGAAGAATTTGAAAAATTAGGGTTCATGACCAATTCCAAATTTGGGGCTTTTCATTTATGTTGTGTATTTGGATGTGTATATGATGCATATAAAGTTTCATGTTGATTGGATTACATCTTGATGTGTTTTGAAGCATGAAATGACAAAGTGCACAAATTGGCACCTTAGGGAAGCTCTCGGCCAAGGAGAGGAAAATTGGGGATTTTGTTACTTTTGGTGTTTTGATGTTTTTAACATGCTAAGTTCATCTTAGAAATGATTTAGAATCATTCAAAATTGATTTGATCAATTTCGGACTAAAATGGACAAAAATACCAAGTAAGGGTAATTTGGTAAATTCACTTAAATATGATTTATTGAATTTTATTTCATAATTTCATTATTGGAATATTAAATAAATATTTTTATTTAATTAATCTGAGAAAAATTTTTGAAATCGGAAAATCTGATTTTCCACCGCTTCCGCTGTGTTACCGGATTCAGCCCCTAAAAACCCCAACAGCTCATCCTCATATGGAAAGGAGAATCCAACAGAGAGGAGAACGTAGGCCTTTCCACAAAGACTTTGATAGACGACCAAGGCCTTACAAAAACCGAAAGGAAGCGCCAGCAAGCAAACCTAGGCTCCCAGACTACTACAACTTTACAATTTCTCCAGGAGAATTAGTCTCGGTACTTAAGAAAATGGGAAATGAAGTGAAATGACCCCCACGTTCTAGGGAGAGCTCTACGAAAAAAGTTACCCGAATGTGGCATGAGTTCCATCGAGACTACGACTATACGACGGTAGTGTGTAGCTTTGAGATTGGAGGTCATGGAGCTGTTAAATAAGGGATTTCTAAGGGAATTGCTTACAGAAAATGGGAAAGCCACCTTGGCACGAAGAGACGAGGGAGACAATCAATGAGAGGCTCCAACCCCACCTGCACCAATTAACAACACTGTTAATGTTATTTCAGGAGGATCAGAAATTAGTGTAGTCTCATATTCAGCGGCCAAACGACATTCGAGAGCTCTTGCCAGCAATGTTTCTCACACTACGATGTCAGTGGAGAAGATGTTCATCGACTTGACTATGGAGTTCCCAAACGACAGAGATTCCCATAATTTGAATCCACACCACGACGCTCTAGTTATCTCTTTGCAAGTGGACAAATTTATGATCAAACGAGTGTTGGTGGACACGGGCTCTTCAGCCAACATCATTTTCGCCACAGCCCTCGCGGACATGGGGGCCTAGTTGGACAAGATAAACAGACGGACGACAGTGCTGATTGGATTTAATGGGGAACATAAATTCACAATGGGAGAAATATCACTCCCAGTCTACGTAGCGGGAGTCAACAAAATGACCACGTTCTTGGTCCTGGACAGTCCCTCAGCCTACAATCTTATCATGGGCAGACCTTGGATTCATGAGATGAGGGCGGTCTCATCCATATATCACCAAGTTCTTAAGTTCTCTACCATATGAGGGATTTAAGAGATTAAAGGCGATAGATCTGCATCCAGAAGCTGCTACCAGACGACCTTAAAGGTGAAAGCCGAGTCAGCATAGCAATTACAGAGTGGATCTCGTGGCACGGAGCCGACACTACTAAGTCTTGAGGAGCTTGGCGGGATCCAAATTCGCTCTCAATTCGCAGATCACAAGGCTTAGATTGGAGCTAACTTGGATCCCAAACTACGAACCGATTTGACCGAATTCCTGAAAAGGCGACACGAAAATTTTGTATGGTCTCACAAAGACATGATGGGAATCGACCCCGAGGTGATCACTCACGAACTGCACGTAGATCCAGACCACTCCCCCGTCAGGCATAAGATAAGGAAGTTCGCCCCAGAAAGAAATCGAATCATTGATGAGTAGGTTCAGAAATTGTTGCAGAATGAAGCTGTCAGGGAAGTGCAGTTTCCAGAGTGGCTAGCCAATGTGGTTTTTGTTAGAAAAAAGAATGGAAAGTGGAGAGTCTGCATCGACTTTACGGATATTAACAAAGCATGTCCAAATGATTCATTCCCACTACCACACATAGATTCGATGGTCGACGCTACAGTTGGGCATGAATTGTTAAGTTTCATGGATGCGTATTCAGGCTGCAATCAAATCCTCATGCATCCAGACGACCAGGAGAAGACAGTCTTTGTCACCAACCGAGGCATATACTGCTACAAGGTTATGCCATTCGGCCTGAAAAATACGGGGTCCACGTACCAACAACTGGTCAATAAGATGTTCTCCAATCAAATTGGGAAGACAATGGAAGTTTACATAGACGACATGCTGGTGAAGTCTTTTAAATCAGAGGAACATCTTGAGCACCTGGAAGAAGCCTTCAACATCATGGACATGTACGAGATGAAGTTAAATCCTACTAAGTGTGCATTTGGTGTTGCTTCAGGGAAATTCTTGGGATACGTAATCACTCGACCAGGAATCAAAGCAAATCCAAACTAGATCAAGTCAATCCTCGAAATACCCTCACCTTCCAGCCCAAAGGATGTCATACGACTAGCGGGGAGAATAGCAGCACTGAACATGTTTATCTCCAAGTCCACGGACAAGAACTTTATGTTCTTCTCAGCCTTAAAAAAGACCAATAACTTCGAGTGGACTCCCGCTTGTGAAAAGGCTTTGGAAGGACTCAAGCGGTATATTACCACTCCACATTTGCTGTCAAAGCCACTCGACAACGAGAGGCTCTATCTCTACCTATGAGTCTCAGAGAAGAGGCAGAAGCACAACTCACAGTCTACTATGTAAGAAAAGCTCTGCTAGGAGCAGAATCACGCTACCCATTAATGGAGAAGTTGGTATTCGCTTTGATAACGGTTGCAAGAAAGCTTAGACCCTACTTTCAGGGACATCCAGTCACCATATGCACTACATATCATTTGAGAAGCATACTCCATAAACCAGAATTATCAGGGAGATTGATGAAGTGAGCGATTGAACTTGGGGAACACGACATCACGTACCTGCCCAGGTGCGCCATCAAATCTCAAGCCTTAGCAGACTTTGTAGCCGACTTCACTCTCAGCCTAGTTGCTGCAGCTGAAACAGAAGTCTGCTCTATCTATTCGACCATTCCATGGAAACTTGCAGTCGACGGATCCAGTAACAAAAAGGGTTGTGGCCTCGGGATAATGATTACCACTCCGGAAGGCAACATTCTACAACAAGCAATCAAGTGCGGTTTCAGAGTTACCAACAACGAGGCAGAGTATGAAGCGTTGATAGCAGGGTGGTCATTAGCCAAAGAACTCAGAGCTAGAAAAATAAAAGTGAAGTCTGATTCGTAATAGATTGTCAACCAGATCTAGGGGTCGTATCACGCACGAGGTCCATAGATGGCATCCTACTTACAAAAGGTAAAAGATATTCAGTCGACGTTTGAGGAATTTACTATAACCCAAGTCCCAAGAAGTGAGAATTCCCAAGCGAATGCTCTGGCCACCCTTGGTTCAACGATTGAGGGAGATAAACCACGTTCAATACCGGTAGTGTACTTGAACTGGCCAGCAATTTGGAAAGAAGAAAGAATGGTCGCCTCAGTCAATTCAGTCGACACTTGAATGTCACATATTGTCAAATATTTGCAAGAAGGCGTGCTTCCAGATGAAAAAATCCAAGCCAGAAAAGTTCAGAGACAGTCTGCAAGGTTCACATTATTCGACGGTCAGTTGCTAAGAAGATCATTTTCAGGACCCTACCTGAAATACCTCACACACGATGAGGCGCAGCATGTGTTGGCGGAGCTACATGAGGGGGAGTGTGGGAATCACTCTGGAGGTAGGAGCTTGGCACTTTGAGCCCATTCGACAGGCTACTACTGGCCTACGATAAGGTCCGACTCAGTTGAATTCACTAAGAAGTGTGAAAAATGTCAAAGGTTTGCTCCAGTCTCACATCTCCCACCAGGTAGACTCAATCCCGTCTTATCTCATTGGTCGTTCATGAAGTGGGGAATTGACATCGTTGGGAAACTCCCAGCCACCCCAGGCCAGTGAGTCTACATGCTTGTGATGACAGATTACTACTCGAAGTGGATCGAAGCAGAATCATTCGCCAGGATACGCGACAAAGAGGCATAAATATTCGTCTAGAAAAATATCATTTGTCGGTTCGGCATACCCAGAGAAATCGTAACTGATAATGGTTCATAGTTCATTAGCCATCATTTTCAGGATTTCTGTAAGAATTGGGGCATAAAGTTAAGCTTCTCAACTCCACGTTTCCCACAAGCTAATGGCCAAGCTGAATCGTCTAACAAAACGATATTGAACACATTGAATAAAATATTAGAGAAGGTTAAGGGTATTTGGGCTGACGAACTCCCGGAGGTGCTGTGGTCTTACAGAACAACGGCCCGGTCATCAACAGGCGAAACCCCATTCTCACTGCTTTTGGTACGGAAGCAGTGATACCAACCGAAGAGATCATCCCATCCCCACGCTACCAGTGGCTCGATGATGAATCGAATCAACAACTAATGAATTACAGTCTCGATACAATTGATGAAGTCAGGGACCGAGCTTCCATTTGACTAGCAGCTCACCAATAGAAGATGGCCAGATACTTTGACAAAAATGTTCGGAGCATAACTTTCAAGGAAGGAGATTGGGTTTTACGCAGAGTTTTTCAGAACACAAAAGAAGTTCGAGATGGTAAACTGGGACAGAACTGGGAGGGTATGTACCTTATAACCAAAATCATTAGGAGATGAGCCTACAAGCTACAAACCGTGGAGGGGACTCACATTCGCAACAGTTGGAACGCCGTTCATCTCAAGCGATTCTACTGTTAATACATGCAATACTTAGTTATCTTTCAAAGTATGCACATAATACTTAGTTGTCTTTCAATTCTTAGTTGTCTTTCGAAGTATTAGAATAAAGAGATTAGTTGTTCGCGAAAAATCATTCGACATATTGGAATAAAATTCATTCATTTGAAATTCATTTTCATTCGATAAAATAGCTTGCTTTATACAAGACTTGAACAAAAAAAACCATTAGTACATTAGATTAGCTATGTTCTCAAACTTCTGGAGCACTGGTTGGTTGATCTTCAGCAGCCACGAAAGTACTAGCATGAACTTCTTCTTCTTGAGCAGCAGGTTCAGCTCCCGTGGGATCAACGTCTTCTCCTTCCTTCACCTGAACTTCAGTCACCGCCATATCAACTTCAGAAACTACAACCTCCACCACATCTTTCCTTGACTCATCACCTTTTTTCCTCCTCACCGCCTTCACTCGATGAGGAAATCCCAGCTACATGTCTTTCGTAATCCTGAATCCACTTCTCAGGCTTCCAGTCTACATGCTTCCCAGCAAGATATTCCTTCATCAAATCATACCTATCTTTCATCATGGATTCTATGGCAATCTCTTCCAATTGTCCAAATAGCTGCTCATTTTCCTTTTTTACATTATCAAAACCTTGCTTGTAGGCTTCGATTTTCGCTTCAGACGTCTCCTTCTCGACTTTAAGTGTGGCCTTTGTTTCTTTCAATTCCTTCTCCAGTCCCTTCTCCCTTTTCTTAGATGCAACCAACCCAGACTTCAACTCTGACGCTTCCTTTCTCATTACCGACATGGCCTTCTCCAAATCCCTAATTCTCTTTTGACTCGACTCGACATATTTTTGCATATATAGGCTGCACTCCAATACCTGAAAAATTTATGGTCAGAGATTATTCGACCTCTAAGACTAAAAGATTTTAGAGAAAATCTAAGTATACATACTTGATAGTTCAAAATCATTGCCTTCTTCATTGCTTCAACCGGGCCTATCCTTGTTAGCCTTTCTTCATCCTCCTCCAGAATGAGCCCTTTCATAAATGAGTTTATACTTGAAGGGTCCGAGATTGCAGTTAACCCTTGAGAAATCCTTAATATAACATTGTCAGTCTCTTCCTCCACCTCAGTCACGACTTTCCTTTTCTTCCCAACTGTCACCGTTTCAGTCGACTTCCCCGTATCCACAACAGCTTCACTCGACACGACATCTTTGGGTCGAAGACCCTCTACATTCTCAGTCTCGGGCTCCTTCACCTTCAATATCCTGGCCTTCTTCCGATTCTTCATTTCGTCGAGTGATGATATTTTGAATGGCCCAGACATTATCTCATCTGCGCATAAAATTTTTTCAGGTGTTAAAGACTTGACAAATGTTGACTCTCCGTATAGCTTTTGACACGACCAATTACAGTAGATCGCAGCCAACACATGTTTACAAAGTGCCAAAATGGTACCTTCTCGTTGATGGATTTCCCTCAACAAAAGAGTAGCTCTCAACCTTTTCTTTACCAAGATATCTCTTCAGTCCCTCTCTTCGGCAGGTAAAGCTAAGATCGTTTTAGTGTTGGAGATGGTTCGACTTGTTGTGTCAAACGACCTATTTCTCGAAGGATCTGCAAAAACAAGGGTAAGGTCAGTCTTATTAATAGGTATGTTCAAAAAGTACACATATAAGAGAAAAATACTCACTCGACAAGCACCAGTATTCTGGGATTCGATCAGCTCCACCCGACCCAAAAATACCCTCACCCATCACAAAGAAGTAATCAGACTGCCAATTCCCCATATCATTCGTTGGAAGTCCAGTGACTAAATGTTTCTTCCTCTATCGAAGAAACAAGGTATATCTTCCCTTCTCAGTCAGATGTTCCTTTAAGTAGTATATGGACAGAACATCCCTCACCTCAAAGAACACTCATAATTCGAAAGTCATGCACTCAATCGACAATAGAATCCTCCAAGTATTAGGCATCAATTGAGAAGGAGCAATTTGAAAGTGGTCTAAGACCTCCCAAACTAATCTTGGTATGAGAAACCTCAGTTCATCCGCAAAGGGCCGCTCATAGAACCCAATCCACCCTGGAACTTTATAATCAATTCTTTCACTCGACAAGGGTAATCTCACTTCTATTGAGTCTGGAAACCTATATTTGAATCTGATTTCCATCAGATTTCTTTCTATCACACGACTAGTAGGGTTCTTCGTTAGCAGATTCGTTGGTTTGCTTGTACTAGGTACTTCACTCGACTCTGCAATGGCTGGTAAAGTCCTAAGTGGTATGGCTTCAGTGGGGACCTCCTGGGATAACTCGACTACGGTTATTAACCCAGCCTCGATTAAATCCTGATACGACCAATCTCTATATACTTCAACCTCTTCCATCTCACTTGAAGATGATTCGACAAACTTATCAATCTCAGCACCTAGACTGCCTAAGGATTCCCAATTCGACATTCTCCACACGGCAAACATACAAACACTAAATTTCTTAAAAATCTATTTCTTAAAGATCAAAACCCACAAACATAAATTTTGATAATAGATCTAAGTATCAAAAGATCAAACAGCCTAATATTGCCTAAGAACGGCTTGAATCTACGTTATGAATTCTTAAAGACAATGAAGAACAAGAGATGGGTTTTTGAAGAATACCTTGAAGGCTTGAGAGTTCTCCCAACTTGATCTCTGAAATGAAATTTTGAGAATGAGGCAAATGAACACTCGGAGCTCTCTTATACACCATTCCATTTTGGCGCCTCAAATTCCCGCCAAAAACTCCTCAAAACTTACGCTAGGGTTTGTATTAAATGGATGGAAAGAAACCTAAAATAATCCTACTGTCGAATAAGAAACGGCAAAAAAGGCCCGGCAAGTAAAACAAAGTCACTCGACATAACACACTTGAAAGACTTAGTTTAAAAGAAAATCCTCATTATACGACATTGTCGAGTGAATTTACTCATGAACCTCCATCTGGTTCAGTCGACCGGGGACATCCTCCATGGACTCATGTCGAGTCAAATAAAGACATGGACTTCCCTCAGTTCATACAACATTGTCGAGTGAAATTACTAATGAACCTTCACCTAGTTCGCTCGACCAGGGACATCCCTCATGGACTCATATCGAGTCAAATAAAGATAAGGACTTCCCTCAGTCCACGCGACGTTGACGAGTGAAACACTCCCTCAAACGACCATATGTATCAATCAACCAGGAATACCACCGAAGGACTCAAAATAAAACAATTGAGGTCAGACTCCCCCAGTCCGAACGACGAAACGTTGTGTGGATTAGCTTTGAACCTTTTTCCCGGATCAGTAAAACAACTACCCATTGCATGTTTCATCCGACATACACGAAGGTACTCTCCAAGTCAAGGGCTTCTAGACTTAGAGAGC
Source organism: Zanthoxylum bungeanum (assembly GCA_019454045.1). Classification (NCBI taxonomy): domain Eukaryota; kingdom Viridiplantae; phylum Streptophyta; class Magnoliopsida; order Sapindales; family Rutaceae; genus Zanthoxylum; species Zanthoxylum bungeanum. Next base: position 7,659 of record SKCR01021388.1, on the reverse strand, counting down.
ATGTGACAAACTGTAAGGGCCAAATTTGGGCCCAATGGTAAAACCGACATTTCACCTCTAAACCAAACAAACCAGACATCCAAGGCCCACTATCAAATCCAGTCTGAAGACCAATATCGGGCCGAGAGACCATACCAACCAAAGGCCCATCACCACTGACGGTAAACAGACTCATCAGTTACCAGATTAGGAAAACGCCTACCCTCATAAACCTCACCTATTAAATCAACAGTTACAGATATAGTCATAAACTCCACCATCAAGTCTACAGTTACAGGGATCCCAACGGGTAGGAGAAGGGTAAATGACCCCACCTCAGAGGACTTATAAAAAAGGAGGGTCATGGCATGGAAAAGGATCGAACATTCTTCTCGGCTCTACAGCATATCACCCGAGAAATAACAATACACAGCCCTCACGGTAAACAAACAGAGATAGAGGTAACTTCAGGTCTTATTCTCCCTACTTCAGTTTATCCACACTACTGACTTGGGCATCGGAGAGCCTACGGCTTCCACCACACCGGTGGGCAGTACTCCCCGCTCATACTATTCTTGTTTTGCAGGTTCGCTAGTGCCCTTAAAATCTCGATTCTCGATTGTGGGTCTCAGGTGAAAACTCGTATCCATACCTTTAATTTTAGGTTATTTAGGTCTTTGCTTTCCTCAATGGCAGTAATCTTAGGTAAAAATATTTCAAGCAGTGATTTAATGATTTTTCTAACAATCTTATTTGTAGGAATAGTCTCACATAGGTTAAAGCTGGAATTAGCAATATCGTTAATATCAGTATAAACTGGTCAAAATTTTCATTCATTTTCATCCTAGCTGATTCAAACCTTATACTAAGTTCTTTGAGTCTATTATTTCTAATAGACAATATGACCCTATGTATAGTATGAAGGATGTCTCATGCATCATTGGCTATCTCACACATAAATATTTTCATAAACTCTGTAAAGCAAACATCACCATGAATGACATTAATAACCTTGTTGTTCATATTGCTTGCTTTAAACTTCTTTCTTGTCCAAATCTGTTTATCTTTGAGGGAAGAGACCCTATCGAGGGTGACTATGGGAGGTTTCCACCTACATTCTACTGACACCCACACCATCTCATCTAAGGATTAGAGGAATGCTCTCATGCGAATTTTCCAATGAGGATACCCAGTTCCATCAAAGAAATGAGGACAATTCAAGGGTTGGCAATTAAAAATTTGATTTTGTCATAGGTTCTAAACTTATGCGAAATTATTCAACTACTCTAATCTAAGACAGTTCAAAGTTAGAGCGATTATGATATGATTCAATCAAACATCCTTAATCTAAGTAGTTATAAAATATTACAAGATATTAAAGTAATAAATAATCATAGCAGTAAGAAAAATCAACACAAGATTTTGTTAACGAAGTGTAACACTCCCACGAGTAAAAAACCACTTAGACTACCAACCAAATCCACTATAAGAGAAAAATTTACAATGATGGTGTAAGACCTATGACAGAAACTCTACCGACTCAAATACCCCTAGACTGTAATAACTCGAAGAACTCTCTGAGCTTGTACCAAACAACCTTCTTCAGAACCTCTGAAGTCTTTAAGTGGATCAACCCTACGAACTCACAATGCCGGAATTCCGACTACCAATCTTCCTCCTTGAGAACTCTGAAGGCTTAAGAAGTTGGATTAGGGATTGTGTTTCTATATTGATGGTCAATCAAGGAATCTCATCAAAATAAAGAAGACAAGAGAAACAATGAAGTTTTTAAGGTGATTTATCAAGAAGGAGGAAACAATAAGTTTTTAAGCTTTGAATAATATGGTCCAACCCAGATAAAGTGGCTCTATGTTTGTTTATATAGGTAGGGTAGATGTAGGGTATTCTTTGTGAAAAACTGGCTCAAAACACGTTCAAAATAACCCACTTACGCACAATCGTTCGAACGCCACAAGAACGCGTGACGAACACGAACAATTTCATAAAATCGTTCGAATGTCCTGACGAACGCATCTCAAACGCAAAGCCTCTGGACATTTCGTTAGAAAACGACTCGAACGTGAAGCCTTTGGAAGTTTTTATTTGAACGTCCACTCAAAATAACCACGAACACAAAGCATTTGAACCCAAACAAGAACGCACCATAAACGCAAACCCTGACAGTTTCATCTAATGTCGTCCAAATACTTGTCTAATTACACCGAGATCTTCAAGACTCATTACAACTCAATTAAATTTATTTTATCACGGACATTGGCAACAAACATGAAACTAACAAAAGTGACGTGAAATATGTCGATTTCAAAATAAATATGGAAAAATTTATCCAATAACAATATGGCTTGTTCATATATATTAAATAAGTCATTGGTAATTTTTATTGAAAAAATCAAACTGCCATTATAATATTGAACTTCGAGACTTCGATCCTCGAAATATAGGAGTATATAATTTAATGGAAAATGTTGTTTTGTTGGACGGATATATCCAAACAGAAAAAAATAGCAAGTCATTCAAGAAACTGAGTTCCATGTTAATTTTGAGTTGCCAATTGATATCAAAAAAGAAAGCAAAGAGCACTGATTCATTTTCTTTTGTTTGTTAGCCTACTCCATGCCCCAACTCCAAGACTATGGGTGTGCATTAATCGGTTTTAACTGATTAATCGAATAATTCCGACCTATTTTTTTATAACGGTTCGGTTATAATGATTAAATCGGTTTTTGCGGTTAAAATTTTTAACTTTTTTGGTTATTCGGTTCGGTTCTGGTTATGAGATTCGTATAACCGAACCGACCGATTAACCGAAATATATACATGCTTCAAAACCCTAAATAAGTAAATAACAAAATTTCATAGACCAATTGTTAGATAAATTGTTAAAACCAAAAATTATTAAATTATTGGCTATTAAGAAATCCAAAATTTCATAATATTTTGTTAGATATTAAATTTAATGAATATGAATTTATATTTGTGTTAAATTGCTTTGTTGAATGTTGAGTTGATGAATTTATATTTGTTGGACCGGTTAATAACCGAATTAACCAAAAACCGACCGAAATATAATGGTTAAATTGGTTAATGGTTATGTGTCATAATATGATTAAATCGGTTACACATTTACTTAACCGAAAAATTTCGGTTCGGTTATAAATTCAATGATTAACCGACCGAACCGACCGATGCACACCCCTATTCAAGACATACTAAGTAGGGCCACCAAGAAGAGTTTCATTCATATACTGTGCAATAGAAATCTAATGAGGAACCCACCAGAGCTATCTAACAAGACGTCTTCAGAGCAAGTAGGGATTAAGAACTTCACAATCACACACCTACCCATAATTGTTAAACAAGGAACTAGATTTCACACACCCAAAATCGAGTCGGGTCGAGTCAAACTCGAATTTTTTACACTGAATCAACGACCCGATCCGATTTCACGGATCGAGTACAATTTGACCCGAAATTACATTTATAAATTTACGAACCCGACCGAATTGGGTCGGACTATGCACCCTTTAAACACCCCTAGTATTTCAATTATTTCAATAGGTGTCAGGATTTTTTTGATATAAATGGACAAACAATAATGGTACGTAACAAATCATGAAGCTTAAGAACCACATGTTATGACAATAATTATAAATTGAATGCGACTAAATAATTATAAAGTGAGAGTGACTATTAGCGGGTGAAAAAATAAAGTACTATTGGTTGCAAAAACTGTTCATTGTATTATTGTAAAAATCATGGAGACAAGTCTCTTTGCATCAACATAGTAAAAAAAAATTCCTTTTTACTTAGAAAGGAATGTAGCATCCAAATCACAAGATTCTCGTTGGATTGTCTTTCTAAAGTGGATAGAGACTTGTCTTTCATGAGATAAAAAATCACAACTTTTGCAGAAAGCCAAAAACAAAATTAGTTCTGCAGAAATGTTAAAAGATAATCCATGTAACTTCAAATCAAAATTATGACTCCTCCAATTCTTTCTGCTTGTATTTATTCTTCTTCGTGTATAAAGGGAAAATGAAGATACAATGATTAAATTTTCTCATGCTATTATTCAGGGGATTGATGTTTGAAACCTTCTCTTGTTAAAGTGCGTTTTCATTATTGCTTCCGAAATTTAAAGCACACATATGGGAACAAACTCAAATGGGACGAGAATAAGACTGAAAGGTTGATAGTATCAGGTTTATAGGCTAATAATTAATTCAGATTTTTATTCACTTGTATCATCATGTGGAATCAAACTCACAATTTAGCTTAAGAGTAGAGATGTCTTGACCAATAGGGTGGACACGGTTCGATCGGTCGTGTATGATTATAAAAAAAAAAAAATTATAATTATATTTATTCGGTTTTTTAAAAAAAAAAATAATTGTACAATTTTTTTACCAAAAAATTATAATTATTTTTAATTGTCGGTTTGGTTCGATACAATTCAGTTTTTTCATTTTTTTTAATAATAACGATAAAAAAATTAAAAAAATTAATAATATTCACTTAATCTAATATTTACTTAAATTATTTTATATTATAACTCTTCCAATCATCAAAACTATACCAATAAAACTTTTCATAAGATATAATCATCATTTATATTATTTAAAATATTGAAAAATAAAGAAATATTTTAAATAATGTAAACACTAAATAATCAAAGCAAATAATTATAAATATTTCATAAAATTAATCATCACTAAACACTAAATAAATTAAATAATGTAACAAATATAATTATAAAATAACAACATAATATGATTAGATTTTTTTAAATAATTAATAAACTAAATTATTCAATAAATTCGATTCGGTTCAGTTTTTTTAGTTAAAAAATTATTCTAATTTAGTTTGCTCTGGTTTTTTTAATTAGAATATCGAATAATTATTTTTGGAAAAAAAAAATTGTCACTTCAGTTCATTTTTTTAGTTCCAATTATTTTTTTTCCACCCCTATTGACCAAGTAAGGTAATACTTATTGACAATAAATCACTAAGTTTAAAAATATTACAATTATTGGACTTGCAACCTAAGACTTTCTTATGTATCATCGTTATAACTAATTGAATCTCTTAGATGACATTATTTAGCGAGCACCACTCATATTTTGAATAAGGATGATTCAACGTATAAGATTTCTTATACTGTGAACTATGAGAATGATTCAACATGTATATAATCTTACTCTATTATTATTTTTTTTTTTATAAAGAAGTTGTTTTCAAAATTCGAACGTGTGATCTTTAGATAACAATGGAGTAATTTTCATTATACTAATTTGCTTAGAAACTAAACCACATATTAAGCTTTAAACGTCAATTTAACTGCCAAAACCCAACTTACTACATGTTACTTGACACAATACCATTATCGCTTACCAAAAAGAAGTTGAGTAGGATTGATGAAAAGAAAAAAAAAAAATTCAATAGTTTATAGAATTATTATTCCATTTTCTTTAAATTAAAGCAAATCAAAAGGTGACATTCTATGTAGCCCAATTTCGTCTTGTGGGGAAGAGGTCTAATTTGTCTTTAGTTATGGCAGCATATGGCACAAGCAACCAAGTTTGATTATCATATACATCATGCATCTATATATGTGCAAGGATATGGGTATGAAGGGTATCTATCAATCACTAAACTCAATGAACAAACCATACTAATTAAAATTATATTACCTGGGTTTTGTCTGAAATAGCATTCCATGAGCACAAATTCGACAAATATTTTGCCGGCTAAGACTGCTTCCTTGACGTACTCTAGAGATCTTTATACCTTCTGTTTATAATAGTCTCCATAATCATGACTTATATTGATCATAATGAAAGGCTTAATCATGATTAGTAATTGGCATAATTTTCTTAGAAAAGCAATTAATATATATATTTCAGATAGTTGCACGTTCAGTTAACTCAAGATCTTTGCTTAATTTTTTAACTTCATTGTGTGGCAATTTTCACGAGAATCATTGCTTCGTACATTCATCTTTTTAATTAACATGGAGGATTTATACTTATAAATGACAAATAAATGAGTTTGGAATCTTCTCGCATCTGAGCTTTATACATCATCTCATACGACGTGTTTATTTATGATCATGTATATTAAAAATCTAATTACATTTAACAATTTTATCCTTGTATTTTGCCCTGTGAAAACTCAAATCAGGGAAGAATTATGGTTTTGTGTATGTATGTATATATATATATTTTTGAAATCGTTGGAAACCTCACGTCAAATCACCCATTCCGGGATTAAGCCGAACAAGTAAAACTTCCGGCTGTCCTAGACTCTTAAAAGAAACACAAAAAAAATGTATGTATATATATGTGTGAGAATAAATCTATGTTCCTAGCTCATGAAGGATTGTCATTTTAGTACAAATCTAGGGTTTGTTTATGAAATTTTTTGGCTTCATTCTATATGATAATTCGTTCAACAAGGACCTTTTTCTCTATATATATATGCATGTGTGGTTCAAAGTAAGAGATAAACTAACTCTCAACTCTCTTTATGCCTCTCTTACTCCACAAAGAAAGCACATTTAAAAACACAAAACTCGTGACAAGACTCAAGATAATAAATTAAATTTCCAATTCTAAAGTCCTCATATTTCTTCAACTTTTGGAACTTATACAAATCTAAATCAAGATAAAAACCCTAGCTCTTCAATCCCATCCACCAATATCCACCACACACGTTCCAAAAACAAACAAACACAAACACCTTTCTCTCTTCCTCATAGAGAGCCAGAAAAACCTTACGTGCACACCATGAACGCTGAACTAAGAGCAAACACAGCGTCCATTTCTATACAAAACCCTAGCCTCTTCAACAACAACCCTCATGAAACTTCCATACCAGGAGAACTTAGAGGGTGCCTTGGTAGCCTTGATGGAGCTTGTATAGAGAAGCTTCTCCTTCACTGTGCCAGTGCCTTGGAAAGCAACGACGTCACTTTGGCTCAACAAGTGATGTGGGTACTGAATAATGTTGCCTCTCCAATCGGTGACCCTAACCAAAGGCTCACATCATTTTTCTTAAGGGCACTCATCTCCAAGGCTTCTAGGGTTTGCCCAACAACCCTGAGTTTCAATGGTAGCAGTACAATTCATAGAAGGCTAATGAGCGTGACCGAGCTAGCGGGGTACGTTGATCTAATCCCTTGGCACCGTTTTGGATTCTGTGCTTCCAATAGTGCCATTTTTAAAGCAATTCAAGGGTGCCCAAAAGTCCATATCTTAGATTTTAGCGTCACTCATTGTATGCAATGGCCTACTCTCATAGATGCCTTAGCTAAAAGACCAGAAGGGCCTCCTTCACTTAGAATCACAGTGCCTTCAAGTATAAGTAGGCCACCGATTCCCCCTTTGCTTAATGTATCAACTGAAGAAGTTGGCCTTCGTTTGGGCAATTTCGCCAAGCTTAGAGACGTTCTCTTTGAATTTAATGTGATCGATGACTCATCATCAAGTGATGTACTTATGTCCAACGATTCCTCTAGCTTTCAGATTGAGTCACTATTAAGTCATTTGACTCCTTCAATATTGAACCTTAGGGAAGATGAGGCTCTAGTTATAAACTGCCAAAATTGGTTAAGATATTTGTCTGATGAAAGCAAAGGCTTAAGAGATGCTTTCCTTGATA
>SKCR01021387.1:0-165898 GCA_019454045.1 Zanthoxylum bungeanum | reverse complement strand
TAGTGAACTGCAAAGGAGCCGGAATCGGTATTGTAATAGTACCCCTGGGGGAGAGACTTTGCCTATGGCCAAGAGGTTGACGTTCAGGGTAACTAACAATATGGCTGAGTATGAAGCATGTGCATTCGGCTTGACTGCATTATAGCCTTGAGAGCTACGAACATGGATGTTTACGGAGATTCAATGTTGGTGATCTGACAGATGCAAGGAGAATGGGAGTTAAAGGAAGACGGTTGAAGCCGTACTTATTCCACCTCAGAAACCTAGCACAGGCTATCCCTAACTGTAAAATTTCAGCACTTGCCTCAGGAAGAAAATCAGATGGCAGATGCATTGGCGACGTTAGCCGCAACCTGGGAGAATCCAGAGAAATTGGTGATGAGACCACTTGTGTTGACAACGGCCAGCAAACCGTTTATGAGATAGAGAGGATCTTGGGAGTAGAGGTCGATGACGGAAAACCTTGGTATCATGATATTCAAAGGTATCTGGAACATAGGGAATTCCCAGAGGAAGTGAGTAGAAATACAGAATCGCCATTCAGAAGTTGGCTGCTCAATATGTGAGTCTGAAGGGAGAACTCTACAAGAGGCAAGCGAATGGTGTTCAGCTGAAATGTTGAGAAAGGAAGAAGCTCAGAAGATAATGGATGAAGTGCATGCTGGTGTCTATGGACCGCATATGAACGGATTGAACTTGTCCCGCAAGATTGTGAGACAAGGCTTTTACTGGTCAACCATGGAAGCCACTCGCGAAGCTGGTAAGCACTGTCATGATTGTCAAGCGCATGGGAATTTGAATCATTTGCCGCATACAGAATTGCACGGGTTGTCAGAACCGTGGCTTTCTCAGCATGGGGAATTGATATGATTGGAGAGATTCGGCCGAATGCGTCAAATGGACATCGCTTTATAGTGGTAGCAGTGGACTACTTCTCGAAATGGGTGGAAGCCGAGTCATTCCGTAATGTCACGGTAAAACAAATGGCTAAGTTCATAGCCCGGAATCTCATATGCCTGTACGGTATGCCGCATCACGTGGTTACGGACAATGGAGTCCAGTTTCAGGGAGAGACCAAGGCGATGTTACAGAGGTATGTGATAGGTCATCATAAGTCTTCACCATACAGGCCGCAGGCTAATGGAGCAGTTGAGGCAGCCAACAAGACAATAAAGACAATTCTGGCGAAGATGACGGAGAATTATAAAGACTGGGCTGATAAGCTGCCGTATGCCCTGTGGGGGTACAGAACATCTGTGAGGACGGTGACCGGAGCTACGCCTTACTCTTTAGTCTATGGAATGGAAGCGGTACTTCCGGTGGAAGTTGAGATACAGTCCATGCGGGTGTTAGCAGAAGCAGAGTTACCTGAACAAGAATGGACCTCGCAGAGGTTTGAGCAGTTAGCATTGATGGATGAGAAGAGGATGAAGTCCTTGCATCACATGCAGATATATCAGAAGAGGTTGGCCCGAGCATTTAATAAGAAGGTGCGTCCTACCAAGATCAAGAAAGGTGATATGGTACTTAAGCAGTCGAAGCCGTCGACGACAGACCCAAGAGGGAAGTTCAGACCAAATTGGGAAGGACCATACATTGTTTAGAAGGTAATGGGAAATGGAGCAGTGAGACTGTCGGACTTGGAAGGGAATGAGTTCACCGAGCCGATCAATGTTGATAGATTAAAGTTATATTTTGCTTGAGGGACAGAAGACTGAACAGTCACCCGCAGAAGACCTAACCAACGGGATAAAGAAACTAATGCATGCATGCACACATATAACCCATTATTGCATTCCTTTTTTGCGTGTTTGTGTTTTTCTGTTTTATATTCACAGGTATCGAAGAATAAAAGAGAAAGCGGCAAAGACAAGCCAATCAGAAACAGTGAAAGCACTGTATTGAATTTGGGAAGAAATCATAGGGCTGAGGTCCACATCGGTGTTGAGATTCAGATGGTAATCTGAGGGTTAAAGCCCATTTTGAGTTTGAATTTCGGGTATGGATCCCGGGGGCGAAGCCCACATGGTCAGCAGTAAAGAGGAAGAATTCTTTAGAGTGAGTGAGTAAAAAAAAAGTGAGAGAGAAGTCTCTGATGGTTAAACATATGTCCAGTGATGACATTGTGTGCTGTAGGGAGAAGCCTTAGAAGCGAGAAGCGCGAGACGCGCTCTTATCCGGTATTCTGAATGGATTGATCTCGGCTGGACTCATGAAGCACTTGATAAAGGTATCTCAACAGTAGAAGTCTGAGCGGTTGATGAGATGACTAGTTGAAGAGATGGTGGATCGGTGAATGACCGTTTGCCTGGATGTCCACACTGATTTGCCTTTGCTACGATGCATGATATGGTTGGAAAATAAAGAAAGGAAAGTCTCTGCAATGAAAAGAAAAGAAATAGACCGCCTATAACCAATAAGCGTGAAGCTACCCATGGGCGAGTATTAGGACCACCATGAGGAGAAATGCTACCTTAAAGGGTAGGTGTGTCAAGAAAAGAAAGAAAAGAAAAAAGAAAAAAAGGAGAAAAAATGAAAAGAAAAAGAAAAAAATGAAAGTCCAAGATGAAAAGAAAGAGACGATGCAATAAAAGAAGACCATATCATGTTGAGTATGCTACAGTAATCACAGAATGTGACCCAGACATCCAGGTTGGTTAGACCCACTGATCCGATTCTCCGAAGCGAAATCATCGAGTTGGCTGACTTAAGGAATAAGCTGCGAAGGAGCCTTAGCACACACACACACTAGGAGTTTAGTTCAGATCACCCATTCAGAAGATTGGGTTTGAGTATGTCGAGTACTTTGAAGATTCTTTGGCTTTGACGTGAAGCATACGTTGAGGACAAAAATATGTTTAGCTATCAAGATTATCTCGAAAAGAGGCACTACAGTATGCAAGATAGAGAATCGGCATCAGTAGTAGACTTGCCAGGTATGGCATTCAGAGGGCGAGGCCCACATTAGATCAACATCAGTAACAGACTTGCCGGGTATGGCATTCAGGGGGCGAGGCCCACATTAGGTTCAGCATCAGATCTGCCGGGTATGGCATTCTGCGGGCGAGGACCACATTGGTTCAGATCAGTTTTGCCAGGTACGATACTTCGGGTATGGAGATATCACAGCTGCGACACCCTAGGTACGGGGTTAGCACTCAGACATTTGTGGCTCTCTAGGTACGGAGACGTCACCGCGACACCTTAGGTACGGGGTTAGTATTCAGACATTTGTGGCACTCTAGGTACGGAGACGTCACCGCGAACACCCTAGGTACGGGGTTAGCATTTAGACATTTGTGGCACTCTAGGTTCGGAGACGTCACCGCGACACCCTAGGTACGGGGTTAGCATTCAGACATTTATGGCACTCTAGGTACGGAGGCGTCACTGCGACACCCTAGGTACGAGGTTAGCATTCAGACATTTGTGGCACTCTAAGTACGGAGGCGTCACTGCGACGACACCTAGGTACGGGGTTAGCATTCAGACATTTGTGGCACTCTAGGTACGGAGGCGTCACTGCGACACCCTAGGTACGGGGTTAGCACTTAGACATTTATGGCTCTCTAGGTACGAAGACGTCACTGCGACACCCTAGGTACGGGGTTAGCATTCAGACACAACGACGCCCTAGGTACGGGGTTAGCACGCCAGGTACGGCATGTGGACTATTCAGACATTTTTGGCACTCTAGGTACGGAGGCTCGTCACTGCGACACCCTAGGTACGGGGTTAGCACTCAGACATTTGTGGCTCTCTAGGTATGGAGACGTCACTGCGACACCCTAGGTACGGGGTTAGCATCCAGACCACAGCGACGCCCTAGGTACGGGGTTAGCACGCCAGGTACGACATGTGGATTATTCAGACATTTATGGCTCTCTAGGTACGGAGACGTCACTGCGACACCCTAGGTAGCGGGTTAGCATCCAGACAACCAACATCATCACTGCGGCACTCTAGGTACGGAGACGCAACCGCGATGCCCTAGGTACGGGGTTTAGCATTATCAACTCAGCACAACAGGCAGACCAGGAGACAGCTGGCGAGCCAGGTAAGTAAAAATGCATTGCACGTACTTTGATAGGATTGTCATTGTCACACACTGCACAAGTCCATCAAAGTGGGGGCGACTGCAGGCATTGCATTTTTACACATTAGCCCAATGATGAGTCTCGTATGGAGGCAACTACTTCTTTAGTCATGAAAGTCGCGGGAAACGGACGTTGGAAGGGTAAAGTTGGAAAATGGAATTTTTGTTGGATTTAACCTCGTTGCTTGGCTCCGGTTGTTTGTTGGACTTCCGTTTCAAAGCTTACCTAAGGCCCAAAACCCAAACCAAACCCAAAATACCCAAGTCAAACCAAGTCAAACCAAACCACACACCCAAGGAGAGTGATTCACGCTCATGCCCTCTTTATTTAGGTATATGCACATTTATCACATGCTAAAATCTTGTAAAGTCCTTACCTAAATAAAAGAAATCAAATCAAATCCCTACCAAATCAAATCCAATCACAATCCAATTAGGAGATCCATTCCTGGTTAGACACCAATTAGGAGATTCTTTCATATTCAAATTAGGAAAGTCTTCTCTCTTTGCCTATAAAAAGAGGCCTTCACCCCCATTCACAAACCTAGCCCATACATCTCTCTCACACACCTAAAGCACTCTCTTAAGCCTCCATTACACGCCCAAGCATACCCCTCAAAAATCTCCATAAAGTTTCCCTAAAAAACCATTAAAAACGCAACCCCCTAAGCCACCAAAATCACTCAAAACAGTCCACTAAATCACCAAGACAGTGACCTGAAACGTAGCAGCGAAATAGCAGCGAAACGGACTTGAAACAGCAGCCTGAGCATCAAAGCAGCGAGGAAAGACATTGAGTAGACAAATCGGAAAAGCATCAGATCAATCTCCCTTCCAACGGACGTGTAACGCCCTTTCTTAGACGACAAAAGAGGTTAGACCTGAGGGCACCCTTTTTACTTATCTTCTTTATTTTTGTTTTATTTATTTTGATATATAATTGCATGAGAGTCGTTTGGGGCATGATGTGATTGTTGGATGAGTGGGATATGTGTTCCCTTTTGTGGTATATCGGATGGAAACCCGGACGTAAATTCCATAGCCGATTCCGAATGGACGGTAGTATGGTCTGCACTCGGGATACAATGCCACGTACCACTTAAGATACACATATCTCGTCTCATCCAAATTTGTATTTGAGCATGTTATAGTCTTTAGGTTATTCGTTTATTATTTAAAGCATGATATAATTTAGTTGTTATTTATTTGTTAAAGCATATTTAGGTTGTTCCTTATACATATTATTGGTTTATGATGTGTTAGGATAATGATTTATACATGTTGATTTAATGGTTCAATATGCTCGTTGTGTTACATTGCGTGGAATTATTTGGATAAAAGCATGTTAGATCTAAGTACCCTTGAGCATGATTATTGAGTAGACTTGGTTAGTTCATTGCACAAATCATATCATCACAAGTGACATAAGTAAGGGACCATTCCGAACCCAACGGTTTGAGGTCTTCCCTTGCGAGGGGTGAGTGCGGCCTTAAATCTTTGTCCCGGTTCACATCGGGTGGCGACTCCATGTTATTTCGTACTCCCAACTAGGCCGCGAGCCTAGAACAGTGTCGTCCAGTTTCTGTGTCCTACACTCATGTCTCAGTCCGCCCTTGAACTTCTCACATTTGTCTTCCTCTCGTCGACTTAACTTTGGGTAGTACCAGGATAGGGGAAATAATTTGCCTCTCATACTCCATCATTGTCTCTGATGGTCCTTGAACCATATTCTTAAATTGATGACGTTGCTCACTACGATAAGCATAAGGGAAGTACTTCTCATTAAAGGCTTCCTCGAACATATCCCATGTGATATACTGAGGTCTTCTAAGTCTATCAGCTCTCCAATAATCTGGTTCTCTCAATCTATCTGTCAATATAGTTTCGGTGTGCTTCCACCAGGTTCCGCATCACCTCTCATCATAAAGGCAGCAAACATAACCTTCTCTTGATCTGTAAGGTCTAATACACTGAATATATGCTCAATATCATTCTTCCATTTCTCTGCAGCAATGGGATCAGCTGTATCATGAAACTGAGGAGGCCTCAAATAATAAACTAGTCTAGCTTGCTCGTACTACCACCACTGCTCGAAGGTAAATTAGTCGATGGTCATCTGGGAACCATCTATGCAACTACATCAATAAACCTCCCTAAAATATCTTCTAGATTTGTGGTAGATGGGGGAACTGAATGAGCGACATAGGTCATATTAAGTACAGCCGGAGGAACCGGGTCAGATACAGCTACAGGAATAACGGTGGGGGCAGCTGTCGAAACTACTGGATTTATGCGTCTAGAACCTTCGCCACCCTCAACAATCGGCGGAACTCCAGATGAAGCTACATCTGGTTCAGGATCAACAGGCTGAGTATGAGGTCTCTCAATATTAAGCCCCGATACTCTTGCGTATCCTCAGGCTCTCCCTCTCCCACGTTGAGTACCAGTACCACGGCCACGTCTAGACATTTTCCCACAAACACAAAACTATTATTTAATATGCTCATCTAATGCAAGGTGTCTACAAAATCTATAACCTTCGCTCTGATACCAAAATTTGCCACAACCCCCTCCCTAGAGCGGGCCCAACCCTAGAAAGGGGTCAGCGAACCACTTTAGCTCGAGCCCCTATATGTCATGCAACTTAACCAAAATTTACAAAGAAAACTAATATCCCATAAAATGCAATCCAATAAATCTCAAATAAATATTTACACCAAAAGTATGTGAAAATATAAAGTTTGTCTCAAATCTCCTATCTCAAAAGTCAAAATAAATGTCTGGACCAACCTGACTGACGGTTGTGGCAAACGAGTCAAATCCTAGTACTGATATTGATACTGTTGCGCTGGCGAACTACCTGGGATGTTTGGGAAATGAGGGGTGAGCTTAAAGAGCTCAGTAAGTAAAAACACTCATACTCTCAACATGACATCACCAACAAAATATATATATATATATATAATAATAATATCTGAAAACAACAATTAATATATAAAAGCTAACTCAGGCAAAACATACTCACAACAATACATCTCAATCAAACAAGGTTTGCTATCCGGATTCGGTATAATAATGGACTGAAACCAATGGGAGAGTCCCTCTCATACTCCCAAGGTTTCCCACCGTATAATCCCGCATAAATATGCAAGAGGGGGAATGAACCACACGCCTCTGCTAATCTCGCATAATCTCGCATCTCTGACCACTATTATACTAAATCCGGCAGCATAATAATAATCCCACACAACATCCAATACAACATATCACATCGCGTTTCATCCATCAACTCATCTCAAAGTCACATAATACTCAAATACTTCGATTCATAGTACAAGCATACAATTATACCCAAAATTTATATTCACAATTTATGTTCTCATGCTATCGATTACTCAATCAAATTTCCAACATATATGTATAAATATATATATACTATAATACATAAACTCATATATCAAACATCAACCAACAAATATTTATGTTAAGAAAATCATCATGCTTTGTACATACCTCAATCCATGCAAAACTCTATATCTATATGTCCTCGCTATTATCTGGCAAAAAAAATATAAAATTACGATCAGGTCCCTATATTTTACTAAAACTACGATTTTACCCCTAAACTTTTTAAAATTATAATTTAACCCCAATACTCTCCAATATTATCAATTTAGTCCCAAAACTTTCAGTTATCTCCTATTACTCACTAAAAATCAGAATTTACTCATTTAGATCCCTAAACATGTCAATTTATGAATAAATCCAAAATTCTCAAAATATTACAATTACGCCCCTAAACTGTAAAATATAATGTACCGAGCTCCAACGACTTCAAAATTTCAGAACGAGGTGATCAACAAACAGTACACATCACCGGGATCACAACGACAGTGGTGGTAATGGCAGATGCTCGGTGATCACCGACGAACGATCGAACGGCATTAACTCTCGTTTTTGGCTCGTTTTACGACAACCGAAGGTCCGAATTGAGCAAACGAGATGTCTAACCCGCGTATCTCGATGAGGGGAGGATTTTGGTCCGGTAGGTGTATTGCACGCACGATGGCGCGTGGAACAGCGACACGATGTCGCGTGGGTGGCGCGTGAGAGCGCGTGCGGCGGCTTCAAGTGATCAGACCGGCGTCGTTGGCTTCGTCTCGGCGAGGGGATTCTCCTGGAGTGGTCAATCACCGGAAAAGGTGGTCGGACGACGTCGAAATCCATCTTTCTCTCTCATGCCCACTCTTTCTCTCTCTTATGTACTTTCTCTCTCTACTAGTTCGGCTTTCTCTCTCTGTCTCCAGTCCCTGAAAATTTCTATTCCTTTTTCCTATTTATCACTCACCCTTACCCTCTCCTTTTGTTTTCAAGATAAACATACATCACAAAATAAGCCTATAGTTTTGTTTAATATGGATATATATATATAGCTAGTAGAGTTAGTTTTGGTTAGTTGTTATAGTGCAAAGAATAAGGGGTAGTGGAGATAAGAGCAACAAGAAAGTAAGGAAAAAGTTGGATAAGTTTTTTTTTTTAAAAAAAATAACTAATCAAGTAGACAAGGTCTCACAATGCAAATCTGAACCAAACCCGAGATCGGGACCGGATCCGTGAGGGTCCAGAATTTCGATACTCAAGTCTAAATTTGTTTGCAGTTCCGTTTATTTCTATACCTGAATATTTCGAGTCTATGCAGATCCGGTCGGACCCAAACCTTTTTGACATATCTATTTCTAACCATCATAAAATATAGCTTGTAAAATATTGGACGCATCAAACATCTGAAAAAGTTTCAGGAAAGTGTTTTCAGGCGATAGTCAAATTTTTTTTTATAGTTCTGTTTATTTCTAGACCCGAGTATTCTGAGTTTATACAGATTCGATCGGACCCAGACCTTTTTGGCATCCCTACTTCTAACCATCATAAAATATTTTCTAAAAAAATATTGGACATATCAAACATATGAAAAACTTTAGGAAAATATTTTGAGGCGATAGCCAATCACATGAAAACACTTTCCTTTCCAAAAAATAATTTTCATGAAAAATATTTTATTTATGAAAATCATTTTACTGCATAACAAACAAACCCTCAATTAAAATTTCTTTAGGAGCCCTAATCACAGTTAATCGCGTGTGTCGATTGTCCTTTCAAGGTATATATAAAACTTAACGCATACATTTTTTAAAAGATATAATAATATGAACACTGAACTAAATAAGTCCATTGGGTTTGGATCAATCACCCAATTAACCACTATATTTTTAAAAATTATTTAAAATATCCCGTCATTGGTTTCATAGTTGTTCGATCTAGTAGTTTTAGGGTATGATAATATTTTTGTCAGGTATTTCTTAAAATTAATTTAAATAATAAATTTTAAATTTAACGGGAGAAACATAGATAATAATTAAGTAGATATTAACGCGAGAGAAAAATATACAACAAGGATATACGGGTTATTTTAAAAAATACAAATCTAGATTAATTGAGTAATTAGATCAAACTCGTTGAATCCAGCTGCATACATAATGTGATGAATTGTCAACCACTATTGCAAGCATCCAAACTACATTTAGGTTGAGTTTGAAAAATGAGCAAATTTATAAAATAACTTTTAGTGAATCTATTCATTTGTTGACATTTGAGTCATTGTTTTGGTTATAAATTAAGAGCTAATTGAGAGATCAAAGCATCTCCAACAAGTAAGC
Organism: Zanthoxylum bungeanum; assembly: GCA_019454045.1. Taxonomy (NCBI): domain Eukaryota; kingdom Viridiplantae; phylum Streptophyta; class Magnoliopsida; order Sapindales; family Rutaceae; genus Zanthoxylum; species Zanthoxylum bungeanum. The sequence continues at coordinate 156,088 of SKCR01021387.1, read as the reverse complement.
TTCGAGTAAATAGAACTTAGAGTTTTTGTAATACTTGTAAATTATATTTAAGTAGTAATAGAGAGTATTTATTTTTCCTCATAAAATATTCTTCAGTGATCAGAGAATCACAACAAAACCCTACGAAATAAATGGGTATTTACCGAACATAATGAGTATATATTCTTTGAAGATATATTGATATATATTTGCATAATTTTTTTTCCAAACTACAATGAATTTCGTCAAATATTCATATATTATTTCCTTCCAGTGAAGTTTCTTTTTCTATTATTAAATTGCTTTAAGATCAGCATAGTACTTAGATATCCATCCTTTAATGATCTCCACTTCAGCCTTACGCTGCTTCATCAACCACTCTGGATCGCTAGTTTCGTTTGCTCTTAGAATATCCAGGCAATGAGAACCTGCAAAATGATTAATAATATTATAGTTTATTCTCTAATTAAAAGGACATAATTTCTTTTTAATAATTTCATGCTTGCATAGGATAATGCTTAGTTCATTAAGGATCTGCATAAAATATTATGAGAGTCTGTTGATTTGTAATGGACAGGATACATCTAATTATTGAAGCTTTTTAAGAGGAAAAAATACAACTTCAATTTAGGTAATGGACTTGGTTTTGTGGTGTAGGATTCGGGATCTGATCTCTAAATTTTGGATTCAGATTCAGGGTGTGCGTTTCTTGTAATAGTTAAGGACAGTCAGAGGTTTTACATGTTTCGCTTAAGTCCGGATCAGATGATTTGATGATAGAATTTTTAAAATTTCCAAAAAAAAAAAAAAAAAAGTACAACTCTTGGTGGCTTGGTAAAATGGTCAATGAGACTCACTTCTTTTAATAGTGACATTTTTCCCGAATTTTATCTCAACTCTCTCACTGTAGTTATAGTGAACTATAGTAATTCAATGTAGCTACAGTGAGAGGGTTGAGATAAAATTAAGTAAAAGTGTAAATAAATTTATCATTTTTGTAAAAAAAAAAATGTAATTCTATATATATATATATATATATATATATGTAAATAATGACATATTATTTAAAATATTTCACTTACCATTGACTGTGTGGATGGCAACTACACTATCTGATATGTCCTCCAATACCCTATATAATGTAACATATTAATATATTAGCCATAACTTATAAATATACTTACATATAAGTACATACCACTAAAATTAATAAAACAAAAATAAAATTTATTTTCTAGGTTACCCTCCACTACTGTAAGGATCTCTGAGCCCATTGGAGAAAATAATATTGCTACCAAATCTTTGGAGAATCAATTTTATATCCTGCAATAGTTTTTTAAATAGAAAATTAAATAATTTGAAAATAAACAAGATGAAATAATTAATTAATTTCCAAATAATAAATGCTTACATAGCCTCCATAATAAGTAGTGACCCAATGAGGGCGAGGAGAGACGCCATACAAGCTCTTACAGCCGTCGATGAAGTTGCTTAAATCGAACGGATCAGATGGAAACATTGTTGAATTATCTATGCCAATTGGCATCACCATTTCACTACATCTCTAATTAAAATTAATACACCACTTAATGTTAGTACATGGTTAAGTAAGTTTTTAAAACAATTGATACAATAGTAAAATTAATTTTTCATCTTTAACCAATCTCTAATCTATTGAAAACATCTATTGTATCTCATTTCGCCGTTAAAAATAATATAATAAAATGGATGTCATGTTTGATAAAATACTTGATCAAACTTTTTATCTTCTAAAGTAAATGAGGGAGGTGGAATAATTAGCCAAAACTACAAGGACTAAATTGAAATTTACCCTACGGTCATTTTCATTATTTTGCATAATTTTCATGCACTAAGCTTTAACAATCCAAAGGTGATGCTTGACCAAAACCCAATGCCAATGGTTCTTGTATAATTATCATTAACTCTTGACATACTCCATATTTTGAAAATTGACAAAATTGTCCGTCATCTTTTGGTGGTTGTGTTGTCAATTGTATCAGTTGAATTTTTCTAATTTTTTTTTTTTTTTTTGAAAACTTTGAATTTTTTTTTAAGAGGTAGCTAGGAATTCTTATGAACCCTAATGCCTACGAATATATAATTAAAAAAAAAAAAAAAAAATTACCTGCCATCTAAATCCCACAGTGGTTTCAGATTCATTGGTGGAAGGATTAACATAGCATGACTTATTTGCTCTGAAAGCAAAAACCCCAGCAAATATTTTGCTAATAGTATCAGTTCCAAAAGCTGACCCATCAATGCCACCACAGATCAAGCTCACTGGATATTTTGGTGGCTGATTATATTGAGCTGCTTCAGCATACACTGTCTCTAAGTAGGCCTTCAGCTCATATGAATCTTTCAATGGCCTAATCCAACAACATATAAAAAACAAAATTAAATATTCAAAAATTATCATCCAAGATTTAATTACTTTCGAGGGGAAAATCTTAGTTCAAATTAGAAAAACAAAAATAACGTCCAAATTCCCCCAGTAAAATTAATAACTTTCCTCTTCCTCCCATGTTTTAAAACCCATCCAAATTATTCTCCTGCCTGCCATCAAAAAAAAGTTATTTACTTTGAGTTTTTGTGTCATTTACTATTTTACCCTCAAAAAATTTTTAAAACACGAGAGAAATAATTAATTTGTTGAAACAATAGGGAGTTTTGATCATTTTCCCAACTTATTTTTTTCATCTTCTTCAAATTCTTGGAGAGTTCACACGGGTAATTAGTTGGGCTCTCAAATTTAATAAAATTTTCATTTTTTAGTGAATAATATGATTTTTATAATCTCGTCTAGAACCCTTCAAAATTTAAGACAACTTAGCTCAGCATTGATTCTCAACCATTCATTATTATTAATACACGCGTGGTAAAAAATTATAAAAAAAAATTAACACAACTCAACACTTGATCCAAATCCGCAAAGGATATACTTATATTGAAGCCAAATTATAGTAATCAGTGAATATCATAACAAACCGAAAGGATATATATATCTATATAATAAAGGAGAATGATGTTGGAGGAAAGAGAGTGTATCCAACGGCTCTCTTTATGTGGCTTAATTGACGGCCCAGATCATTTCATTGGTAATTGGAAGAAAGAGAGTAAATTGATTGATGGAAAGGGTAAAAAAATTTCAAATTTTCAAATTAAAAAATAGAAAGTTAAAATAAAATCATTTAATTAAAAATAAAATCATTTAATTAAAAATAAAATCATTTAATTCTGTAACACTGTGCCGTAGGTACGGGCAAATACTGTAACACCGTGCCGTAGGCACAGGCCAAATACTGTAACACCGTGCGGTAGGGGTATATATAAATAAGACAAAAGAACTTTGAGAATTACTTGCAAGTTCTGAATTTGTTGCTGAGGATTGAAAGACCATCAGGCTTAGAAGCAACCTCTTCTATCACTGACCACGACTTCTTTATGGTTTCGTAGCACGTTTCACTTGCTTCCTGGAAACGCAGCGTCTTCATTATAACTAACTAAATATTTAAAGAAATCAAAAAAAATTTGAATTTTGATTCATTATTACTCTAAAATCCTTTGTGACAATAGAATAATATCCATTCTGTGGTGTGATGTCATCAAAATACAGAATTGGAGCTGATGAGGCCAGGGCTCCAAGGGCAACATGGGGATATTTTAGCCGAAACCAAGTAGCAAGCACTGCAAAAATCATAAAAAAAATAAACCAAAACGCAAGTTAATAATTTTCATGTCATATTGCTTGAAAAAAATTGACATGAGACAGTGATTATGAATAGAGTATAATAACGTCAAAAGATTCATATGATAGACCAATAAAAATAAATCAAACACAAGTTCATGATTTTCATGTCATATTATTCAAAGAATATGATGAGATAATATATTCTGGACAGAACATAATAATGTCAAAAGATTTACGTAGCCGATTAGAATAAATCAAATAGATAGCGAACTTACTTCCACCGTATGATCCTCCGAAGACGATCACCGGAGAATGTGTAGCGTTATATTTTTCCTTTATGTACATGAGAATCTCTGCATAGTCTGCAATAGCTTGAGCAGAGTTGAAATAGCCTAGAGTGCTTGCATTTTTCAAGGCTTCTTCTCTTGATCCAAATGGAATCGATTTCCCATAGTATCTATGCTGGAGAAGATAAATTAACTATAAGAAATAGTTCATTTCACGGAGCCACATAAAGGTGAACATTGAGTACGACAATCCGAAAATTTGATAAATATATCATATAAATTAATGAAAAATATATTTTATTAATAAGATAGTTTTAATTTGTCCCCCATTAAAATAAAAAATATTTAAATTTTTTTATGAAAATCAAATTTCATCGTATGATTATATCACCGCTTTCGAGCATATCAATTTATACCTCAATATATACGAGGAGAGCATTGAACTGGACGGCGTTATCGGTCAGGAAACCGATTACCGGAATATCGGCGTCCAATGGCTCTTCAGCACCTAGATATGTAAAAATCGGAGCATTAGAATCTGCACCACCACCCCAGTACTTGAAATTGATAACGTATCTTTGTTGAAAAGTTGAGTAGCTTTCAGGCTTGTAGTTGAAGTGATCAAGTGTTTGATTGTAGTAAAATGTTTGAAAATCTTCCGAAATTGTTGCTGACAAAATCTCAGGGTTTTGTAAAATTGTTCCTCTGGTTGCACTGAGCCTTGGAATGTTAAGCCTTGTAGCAGAAACTTGGAGGATTGATGAAATTATTGTGAAGAAGATGTATAGAAGCCATTGAAATGAAACCATTGAAGAGTACATGGTAATTAGTGCTTGAAAGCTTGGTTCTGGGTTACTTCCTTTTATAACATAAGATTCTTACTTGGTGACATTTATTTTTTGGAAAGATTTTATGAGATTGGTTAATTATAATAGTGATTAATCATTGTCATTTATTTTGGAAAGATTATTGGAAAATCATGTACAAATAAATGCATTAATGAGTTGTCAAGTGAAATAAATATTGGCTGTAGGTAAGTATTTAATGCTTAAAAGACATTGTTCCGTCAATAATTGAACTCAAAATTCAATTTAAAAAAATATATATATATATCAGATATCTGAAAATTCCCAGACCCAGAAGTTAAAAGTTTAGCAAAATGAGCTGGCATTAATTGTAGCTGGATAATATTCAATGTTTAAACAATTTAACTTGTTGAAAATATGGGTTATGAAAGCAATGGACCACTAAGAAATTGGATATAATAGATTCCAGTCTTTAACAATTATTACTCAGTAGAAAATAATCAAGAACCTATCCTAAATTTTTAGGGAAAATGAGTGAAATCTTTATGATGTTCGGTGAAATTAAGTGAAATTCTCATCATATTTTAAAATTAAGTGAAACATTCCCTCATATTTTAAAATCTTAAATTTTAGTCTAAAAATCTCAAATTTCGATCAAAATTCGGAACGATTTTTCATCTTGATTCAAAAAATCAGTCAATATTTGAGATAATTTTTTATCTCAAATCACAGTCCGTAAGGGATAGAACGACACTTATTCAGGATCAGATGTCTCATTTACCATCCTTGATTCATGTATTACAATAAAAACGATAATATTTATAGCAAAACCTCATGTAGGAGGTTTCATTTAGTTTTAAAACATTAAAAAATTTCGCATAATTTGACATATTTTAGTTCATGGTAATTTATGTAAATTATTATAATATCTTCGAAAAAATGAGATTTATGCAAGCTCTTGACTACGTTATAGTATAACTTGTATATTCCGACCAATGTGTGCTAGAACGTTTGTGAAGGTATAACAACAATATACTAAAAAATTAAAATGAGTTGATCCATGGCCTCACTAATCTTTTTTTATCTTTCCCCTGGGAAAAAAAAATGATTCTTATGGTCCAAGATTGATTATTGATAAGATTCCATAATCAAGATAATTGAAGGGAGAAAATCAAGGAATATCTTCTTTTTGAATCTTTTGTAATTATATCTTTTATCTAGTAGTTAATCTCTTCCTATTTCAAATTTCAATCATTGTGTATTTATAGTACTAAATGTCATTGTAAATAACAAGAGAAAATATATTCTTCTTCAACTTGTCCTCTTCAATTCAACATGGTATCAGAGCCCAGATCTCTTCTCTAATTTTTTTTTTCTCCACAATCTCCAACCTCCGTTCCAATGGCCTCCGACGGTACCCAAAATGTCATCCCCAACACCCAAGAACCTACAAAACCTTTGATCATAGTTGCCATCCACAACTCAATCAAACTCACATCAACAAATTATCTCTCCTGGAAAACCCAAATTGAAGCCATTCTCATCGGCTACGATTTACAAAAACACATTGATGAAAATCATCAAACCCCACAACGCACCGTCACCACCAATAATGTCACTTCACCAAATCCCGAATATCATACTTGGCTACGCCAAGACAAACTGATCTTTGCAGCTCTGGTCGGCACCCTATCACCATCGCTAGTCCCTCTCATCACCCAATCCACCACCACCTATGAAGCCTGGCAAACACTAGCCAACACCTATGCCCGTCCATCTCGGGGTCACATCAAACAACTCAAAGATCATCTTAAACACATCACCAAAGGCCCTAAAACCATTACCGAATACATGCAATTCATCAAAACCACAGCCGATCAACTTGCCGCCCTTGGTAAACCTCTTGACCATGAAGATCTAATTGAAAAAGTACTTGACGGCCTTGACGATAACTATCAGTCCATCATCGACTCTGTCAATGGCCGTGATTCCACTATTCTCTTTGATGAACTCCATGAAAAACTCATCAACAAGGAGCTATCTATCCGCAACAGGACCAGCTCCCTTTCCCACCCGGCTTCCGCACATCCCACCAATGTTCGCACCTACTACCGACCTCATCCTAACAACACTGCCCAGACTGGTCGGTTTGCACCCACCACCAACCCCCAACTCCCCAGAAACTCTACCACAAACACCAGAACCGACCGACCTCCTCCTCGACCCTTTCTTGGTCGGTGCCAATGGTGCCGCAACCAAGGCCATGTGGTCTCTCAATGCCCTCTCTTCCGCCAAAACTTCCCAGGTGCGCAACCCCCAACCAGGCCGACCAACTCGCCCAGCCCTCGCCCGACCAATCCCTGGCAATATCAAGCAAATGTTACCACCCACCCTTCAACCAACCCTGCCTGGCTTCTCGACAGTGGAGCCTCACATCATGTCACTACTGATCTCAACAACCTCGCTCTCCACCACCCTTATGACGGCACAGATGAAATAATGATTGGTGACGGCACTGCACTCCCCATTTCCCACCATGGTTCTACCTCTCTTAATACTTTAACTAACTCCTTTACATTATCTAATGTGTTATATGTTCCCCATATGAAACGTAATCTCATCTCCATTTCTCAATTTTGCAAGTCCAACAACACTTCCATTGAGTTCTTACCATCTTCTTTTCATGTGAAGGATCTTCGCACGGGGGCAATTCTGTTACAAGGTCGGACTAACGATGGTGTATACGAATGGCCGACCTCCCCCACTCAGTCGCCTCCAATCGCCTTTTCAAGTGTCAGCACCTCTGTACCTGAGTGGCATCATCGGCTCGGGCATCCCTCGTCGTCCATCTTTAAACGAATCCTGTCTTCTTTAATTCTGCTGTTTCTATTTCCTCTCTATCAAATTTTCATTGTAATGCTTGCCAATGCAATAAAAGTCACAAATTACCGTTCTCTTCCTCTACTCTCACTACATCTGCACCTCTTGAAGTTATATATACAGATTTATGGACTTCCCCGGTCTACTCCTTCGATAACTTCAAATACTACATAATCTTTATCGACCATTTCACCAAATACATATGGCTTTTTCCCATAAAACGAAAATCTGACACCCGTGATGTCTTTGTGCGCTTCAAGGCACTAGTCGAAAAATTCTTCCAACGCCCTATCATATCACTCTACTCTGACAATGGGGGGGAATACCAAGCCCTCTCTTCCTTCTTAACATTCCATGGGGTCTCCCATCTCACTTCCCCTCCTCATACTCCTGAACACAATGGGTACTCTGAACGTCGTCATCGACATATCGTCGAGACAGGTCTTTCTCTTCTTACTCACTCCTCCATGCCTCTCTCATATTGGCCATTTGCACTCTCCACTGCTGTCTATCTCATAAATCGCATGCCTACACCAACCTTAAACCACAACTCTCCTTATCTCAAACTCTTCGGTCATTTACCGAACTACTCGAAACTTCGCAGCTTTGGCTGTCTCTGCTACCCTTGGCTCCGTCCTTACACATCTCACAAACTCGAGTCTCGGTCCTCTCCCTGTGTCTTCGTCGGATATTCTCTCACTCAGCGGGCTTATCTATGTCTCGAGCCGTCCACCAATCGGCTTTACACCTCTCGACATGTCCGCTTCGTTGAGACACTTTTTCCTTTTGCCACCTATCCTGTGTCCACTTCTCGTGCCACTCCTCACACCATATCTGAATGGTGTTCCATGACATTACCGGTACTGGAGTCACCCTTGCAGAATACCGACCCTGCACCCCCACAAAATTCCATATCCGACCACATCCTCCATCTAACATTCCCATCACTTCTCAAACCCCAACCGACCACATCGGTCCTGTCGGACATAACCAATCCAGGGCATCCTCATCTATTACCAATCAAACCAATCCTGGCCGACCACATACACGGCCTGAATTACCACACCTAGCCAATCACTCAAACATCAACCGACCCCATGTGCATCCAAGTCAACCACCCCTCGCCGACAACCCACGGTCCAACCGACCTCATACAACCAGCCCGATCACAACCCAACCCAACTACACAGCCCACGACCCTCCACCTGCTCAATCCCGACCACCAACAAACACCGACCACCAACACATACCGACCACTAGACCACTCAACTACAACACCCGTGACCGACCACCCAAACACCGACCCAACACATGAACACTCAACCACACCCACCGAGACCGACCACACTACCAACGAACACCTACATGAACCCTCAACTTCACCACCCATACCCAACCACCCAATAACCGACCACCCCCATGCACCCTCCATCTCACCCCGTGTCATTGTCACACGTTCCAAAAACAACCTCCACAAACCAATACAAAAACTTAACCTCCACGCCCAGCTTCAGCAACCTAATCTAGAACCCAACACCATTACCCAAGCCCTCAAGGACCCTAAGTGGCGCCATGCTCTGTCAGAGGAGTACAATGCTCTTCTTCATAATGGGACATGGGAACTAGTGCCACCCTGTCCCGACCAAAACCTGGTCGGCGTTGTAAGTGGATCTTTCGCACCAAATTTAATCCTAATGGTTCTATTGACAGGTACAAAGCTCGATTAGTTGCCAAGGGATTCCATCAAAGACCTGGCGTGGATTATTATGAAACCTTCAGTCCAGTCATCAAGCCGACCACAGTTCGGATTGTTCTCAGTCTTGCGGTTAGTCAAGGATGGTCTCTCCGACAACTTGACATCAACAATGCCTTTCTTCAAGGCACTCTCACTGAAGATGTTTATATGTCACAACCTTCGGGCTTCATTGATCGGGATCACCCCAATCACGTCTGCAAACTTCGCAAAGCCATCTACGGCCTCAAACAAGCTCCTCGAGCATGGTACCATGAACTGCGTCAATTTCTTCTACAGTCCGGCTTCACCAACTCAATGGCCGACACCTCACTGTTCATCTTCACCAACGCCCAAACCACACTCTATCTCCTAGTCTATGTCGACGACATCATCATAACTGGAAATGATGTTGCAACTGTCCGCCGATTCATAGACCAACTCTCTAAGCGCTTCTCACTCAAGGACCTTGGCCAACTTGCTTATTTCCTTGGGGTGGAGGTTACTAGCCACAACGATGATCTTTTCCTTAGTCAACGCAAGTACATTGCCGATCTGCTCACCAGAACCCACATGATTACCGCCAAGCCAGCCTCAACTCCTCTGGCGACAAACCCGACACTCACGTTACAATCTGGATCTCCCTTACCTGATCCGACCGAGTACAGAACTATTGTCGGGAGCCTCCAGTATCTCTCACTCACTCGACCAGACATTGCTTATACTGTCAACAAACTTTCTCAGTTTATGCATCAACCGACCGATGAACATTGGCATGCAGTCAAGCGTCTACTACGATATCTCTGTGGCACTCTGGACCATGGCATATTTCTCCGCCGAAACTCCCCTCTCTCACTCCATGCCTTTTCCGACGCTGATTGGGCTGGCAACAAGGACGACTTCACCTCCACTGGTGCTTACATAGTTTATCTGGGTCATAATCCTATTTCCTGGAGCTCCAAGAAACAACGCTCTGTTGCACGCTCATCCACTGAGGCCGAGTACCGATCAGTGGCCTCCACTGCTGCCGAACTTAGATGGATTTGTGCTCTCCTTACTGAACTTGGTGTCACTCTCTCTCTCCAACCAGTAATCTACTGTGACAATGTTGGGGCAACCAATCTCTGCTCCAATCCTGTTTTCCACTCACGCATGAAACATGTCGCGCTTGACTACCACTTCATCCGAGAACAAGTTCAAAATGGTCTACTCCGGGTCTCCCACATCTCTGGAGCTGATCAACTAGCGGACGCTCTAACCAAACCGCTTGCTCGGTCTCCTTTCAATTCAATCAAGTCCAAGATCGGACTCTCTCCACGACCGTCCATCTTGCGGGGGCATGATAAGATTCCATAATCAAGATAATTGAAGGGAGAAAATCAAGGAATATCTTCTTTTTGAATCTTTTGTAATTATATCTTTTATCTAGTAGTTAATCTCTTTCCTATTTCAAATTTCAATCATTGTGTATTTATAGTACTAAATGTCATTGTAAATAATAAGAGAAAATATATTCTTCTTCAACTTGTCCTCTTCAATTCAACAATTATGATGATGGGATGCAACACCATCAATATGATTCGCTGCAGAAATTTCGTGGGAAACACTTTAAAAAAAGAAATTATTCTGCCAAGCCAAGAGATTAGTCCGAATAGATACAGAAGCAATAATAAGTTATTCGTAACGATTTATTTGTGGACTTTCTACGAGCCTTGCCCAATTCAGTAAAATAAAAAAAATAAAAAATAAAAAAAAAAAAAAAAAATCACCGGAAGGGGAATCGTAACCGAACCGGAACCGACCGGTTCGGTTTACGGTTCCAGTTCCACTTAAGTGAGGAACCGGAAACCGGCCGGTTTGGTTCGGTTCACAAACAACTGCATGCGTATATGTCACAAACAACTGCATGCGTATATGTCACTAAACCCAGGGGCATAATGGGGGAAATTTTGTTTTTTGTTTTTTTTTTTTTAGCAACTCACACGAAAAATAATAACAAAGGGAAAAATTAAAATGGATAAAGACCAAACTCACCTGACCAAACAGATTAATGCAAAGCCAGGCACACATCACTAACTCAACTAGCAGCGGTAGTACATAATATGCAACGCATACGAGGGGCACCTGATTGGGTTTCTTCTTCGTCATCCTCGACTTTATCATCTTCAAAACCATTATCATATTCATATTCTGACATTCGTTCTCGATGAGTGGCTCCGGTCACTTGCTTGGCACTAACAGTTTGCATGGAATCCTTGAGACAATTCATGTGATAAGCATGACAGCAGAAGAACATAATGACTGATACATTTTGTATTGAGAAAGGATCAAAACACATGCAACATCTTGCACCACCCCTTGTTTTTGACTTAACCTCCATGGTTCTGACACTAAGCGCCTTTTCAGTTGCCTGAGAAGCCCTACTGCCATCTCTTTTCGCTCGTGCATCATCTTCTTCATTGGTCAAGCAAACTGCTCGCCTTGCTTCTTTGTAGTATTTAACCAAGAGATTCACAATATCAGCCTGTATTTCACAAAGAGAAATCATTGCACATATGTTTGGGTTGGATGAAATAAAAATTGTACATATAGATCGGGATACCTTCAGAATGTCATTGCACCCATGTCTAAGAGAAGTTTCGGTCCTGTAATCGGTTATAATTTTCACTAGGCGATCTCTCAGCCTGAAACATACAAAACACGTACAATTATATAAATCGAACAGGACAGTACTAAATTTTGGGGTAGTATTATTTTCCAAACCCAAGTCCAAATATTAATAATAATATAGCATCACTTGGACCAAAAAACTACAATCCCACTGAGCATAAAGGCGAAATATAAAAGAGGATCGCAAAAAAAAAAAAAAAAAAATACATCTCAGTCATACTAACCGAGGTATCTCTAAGCCATTGGGCACCATATTTACAATATATAGAGGATCGAGATAGCCTACTGTGTGCTCCAACAACACACCAACCTGCCAGTTGATAGAAGCAAACTTAGGAAAACATCGAAAGCAACATATGCAATTACATCAAACTGCTAAATGTGCAAAATACTGTCATGAGATAAAGTATTTGACATATACCATTTCAGGTTTGTTAAGGCATTGCTTAATCAATTCTTCCCAAAGTTCATCATCATGCTGCATGTTAACAAATTCTACAGCCTGCAACAACCAGAAAAAAAATTATCAACACCATTGCTCATCTAAGTTAAAACACGGAACCTCAATCAACAAAAGATGTAAAATACTTCTTCTATGTCCCCCAGTTTATTAATGATGACAGCTAGGGCTTGTTTTGTATTCCCCATTCTTCCAAGAATGAACACTTGCTCCCTTAAAAGATCTCTTTTGACGCAAATTTCATATGCCTGAGATATAATTTCAACAGTTTAATTTATTGGGGGGGAAGGGAAAAAAAATTACCAAATCGCATACTTGTCCATTTCAAACCTTCTCGAGTGTGTAATGCTGACTACTACGAAGAAAAGGCAGCAGCATCTTTGGATCATAGTCAGCATACAGCTCTACCTGTCAAAATAGCAATGGAAGCACAGATGAAACAAATTTTTTAAGATATGCATTACAAAACTAAAAGAAAATTAAAATATTTATCTCACCAGAAGAGTTATTAGAACCCACCAATGAGTCCCAAAGTATCCCTTCCAGTGAAGATTTATACATAGAACAGAATCATTTACAATTGAAAATTCTTGGGAGAATTCCCATAACCTCATAAACAATTTCATGGCCCCATTGATATATGTGCAAGAACATTTTGAACATACAACTCAGTGACTCACTTGAATATGGCCCGACTAGATAGTAAATAGCGCAAAAAAACTAAACATTCATCGGCTATAATAGTTTGAAGATTCCAACTCAAAAGAATACCCTCTTCCCAACCAAAACAAGAAAAAACAGGAAAAAAAAATGTAAATTATTTTAATTTTACTGTGACAATCTCTCCAAGAGCTATCAAATATGCAGAGTAAAAAACAGTATGCCCATAATATTCACGAAAAAGTTGACTTAGCATTTCAGTACCTGCATATCATGAAAATCTTTCCCCACGTGCGGATTTACTTCAAATAATGCATGCAGGTATAAATGCAAGAAATATCTTGAATCACACTTATTGCTTGCATCCAGAAGCTGTGAGACAACTTCAGATGGAGTAATCAAGTCCTTGTTCTGGATCAACAAAGGGACTGCTCGCTTGCAATCTAAAAGCCAGATTCTCGGGTTTGATGAAGGTTTTGATGTGTTTTAGTTTATTTTGCAGATAAAATAATATCGGGTCTCAATGAAATCATTTAGGACGAAATATGAGTCAAATAAGGCAAATTATTGGACTTGATATTTTAATTTTGGAGATTGAAAACTTGAAATGGCGTTTTTGACAAAGTGCAGTTTTGGAAATTCCAGTTTTGCACATCTGTCGAATTTTGGGCATAACTCTTTACTCCGATATCGGATTCAGCTAATTCAAGTGCCAGATTAAAGAAGACTCGAAGATCTACAACTTTTAAAGACAAAATAATTTCTAATTCTGAAGATTTCATGACCTAAATTGATGAACCATCCAGAAGTGTGTTGTGTATAATTATTAAAGTCATTTTCAAAGCAAAAAATAAATTAATAAATAAATTATAAAAAATTATCAAATCACCACCAAACATGATAAGCAATTAGTGGAGCAATTAATAATGGATTTGGTGGAGTAATTAGTGCAGAAATTAATAATGGATTTGGTGAAGAATTTGATGGAGGCAAAATTTTACCTATAAATACCAAACCATTTCATTTGTAAAATTCATATTTTCTTCTTTGAAATTCCTAATGAATAAATAAGAAGATTGTATCTTGTTTGTTTATTTACAGCTTCCAGTAATTAATTTCCACTTTCGCACTTTCTTTTATTTACTTTTCAGTTTTTACTTTCCGCAATTTACTTTTACTCACAAACATTTTCTTTATTTACTTTTGCAGTTTTTATTTTTCAAGCAATGAGGAGGTAACTCCCCCTTGCTGGGGTAAAAGGTAAAGCTTTTATTATTGCTATCTAGATTAATCTCCCTTAAATATAAAATATAAATTATTTAAAATCTGACTTAATGAGGATACTGCTATATTGGCCAGTTGGAAATTAATTATAAATTGGTTTTAACCTAACTAAGTATGGATACCGCCTGGTTGGTCGGTTGGTAATTAATTATTAATTTGACTTAATCAGGATACCGCCTATATGGCTGGTTGGTAATTATCACGCAAAGTTAATATATTATATTAAGAGAGATATCTAAAATAGTAGAAATAAAAGTTGATCATCTAACCCCCAACATTTTCTTTTATTATACTTTTACTTTATTTAATTTCAGCAATTTACTTTTCAGCAATTTACTTTTTTTTTTTTACTTTTTACTTTTTACTTTATTTACTTTTCAGTATTTAATTTTTAGTATTTTACTTTATGTCTTTTATTTTTTTTACTACTTGTAAATATGTGTCGTAACTAAGCCAGTTATCTGGGGTTGTGATGAAATCCAATATCACCGGTTTATAAGGGGTTAAATTATAGTTTGGGTAATATAAAGGTTTATTTATTGAGTCTTAATATTAATGCTTTTTATTAACTGGCCATTAATAAAATTGAACTGGTAAACTTAAAATGAACTAGACATAGGGATTTTAAGTTTAAAACATTAGACTCAATAGCCCACGATCTTCCTTGAGGATAGATAACCCTTTAATAGATTTCCTTACAGGATATGAATATACTTGTCGGGCGGGGTAGCCATAATTGGAACTTAATCTTAATAAACCCAGGTAATTTGGTTGACATAGACATATGGTTCAATTGGGTTATACTGGATATTTGTAGTTGACCATCGGAAGAGGCTTTTACATAATTTAGTGTTTCAGGTTAATAAATCAATATTTTACCCAACTATAAGATAACCACTTCATCTTTAAAATGATATTGGAAGAAATCACAACCCTAGATAGTTTTTAATATTGAATTTTCTTAAACCTACTTTCGAACAATTTTATTTACTTATTTTTAATTTTATCGTCACCTTTTCAAATCTATCAAACAACCTGTTAGATACTAGTAATCATTTGACCTCATAAAATTAATAGCTTAGGTATTAAGTCCTCGTGGGATCGATACTTTTTATACTACTTGAACGATACGTGCGCTTGCGTTATACGTGTGTGATTACGCACCGGTCATTTACCTAATTCAAGTGGGAGTGATGAGAGAAATTTGAGAAAACATGATGAATTTGTTTCACATGAATCTCAAAATGATGAATTAGTTTCACACGAGTCTCATTTACGTGATCCGAGTGGGAGTGATGTACATAATCCAAGTGGGAGCAATGTGCACGATCCAAATGGGAATAATATCAAAAGTGAGGAATCAGTTCCACCACTAGAATCTCAATTGCGATGTAGTAATCGTATAGGCATTCCTCGACGTCGTTTCGATATCGAAGGAGAAACCTTTATGATTCTACCTCAAGAGGATAAAGAACCTAGAAACATAAAAGAGGCTCTTCAGTGTCCTGCTAAGGAAAAATGGATGAAAGCAATGGAAGACGAAATGGAGTCAATGAGGTCCAACCAAGTTTGGAAATTGGTTGATCTACCCAAATGACGTAAAGCTATCAAGAACAAATGGGTTCTTAAAATAAAGCGTAATGCCGATGGCAATATTGAAAGATATAAAGCACGGCTTTTAGCAAAAGGGTATACACAACAGGAAGGAATTGACTACTAAGAGACTTTTTCACCCGCTATAAGGTTTACCTCAATTCGCTTAATTCTGGCTATAGTAGCAAGTATGGATCTAGAATTACATCAAATGGATGTAAATACTGCTTTTCTCAATGGAGAACTTGATGAAGAAATCTACATGGATCAACCAATAGGTTTCATAAAAGAAAATGAAAAAGAGAAAGTATGTAGACTTTTAAAGTCTATATATGGTCTCAAGCAATCGTCTAGACAATGGTATATACGATTCCACAATACAATCATTTCGAATGATTTCACAATGATAGATGATGATCATTGTGTGTACACCAAGAGATATAAAGATAAGTTCATTATCTTATCTTTGTACGTGGATGATATACTTATAGCCGGAAATGATAAGGAGTTTGTAAAACACATTAAAGAATGGTTATTATCTAACTTCAAGATGAAAGATATGGGTGAAGCTGCATATATTCTTGGGGTTAAGATCTCAAGAAATCGTTCAAAGAATTTATTATCTCTTTCACATGAGTCATATATAAAGAAAATTCTTGAACGCTTCCAAATGCAGGCTTGCAAACCCATTGATACTCCTATCACGAAAACTGAAGCTTTGAGTCGTAGATTGTGTCCTGAAACTCCACAAGAAAAGGAACAAATGAAGAAAGTTCCTTATGCAAATGCAGTTGGAAGTTTAATATACGCAATATTGTGTATAAGACCTGATATCTGTTTCGCTGTTGGAATGGTAAGTAGATACCAATCCAATCCAGGACTAGCACATTGGAAAGCAGTTAAAAGAATATTTAGGTATCTGAGAGGGACAGCTGATTACTCATTGTGTTATCAAGGAAATGATTTGCAATTGAGAGGCTATACTGATGCTGACTGGGGAGGAGATTTAGATGAAAGAAAATCTACCTCCGGTTTTGTTTTCTTGCTAAACAATTGTGTCATTTCATGGAGCAGTAAGAAACAATCTTGTATAGCCTTATCCACAATGGAGGCTGAATTTTTGGCCTTTTCATCAGCAGTACAAGAGGCTGTGTGGTTGAAAAGGTTCTTGGATCATTTGGGTATGTCAAATGAAGCTTCTGGTCCAGTATTAGTTAACTGTGATAGTGAAGCAGCGATAGCCTACACAAAAGACCCAAAATTCCATTGTAAAACGAACATATAGATACCAAATATAACTTTATGAAAGACATAGTTGCACGAGAACAGGTAAACATGAAGTACATTTCTACGCAAGAAATGGTAGCAGATCCATTGACCAAGCCTGTTCCTAGAGATGTCTTTGTTAGACATGTAAAAACTCAGGGATTGCGTAGATGTTAATGTGCTTACATATTATGATATGTATTTTTTTCTCAAATAATGTTTACTAATGTTAATACTCATTGATATTTGTGTTCATTGCTTACATGTTATTATGTTGATACATGTTTAAACAAATATACTATTAGTTAGTATTATGTCGGACAAGTGAATGATTGGCCCTCTCACACGGGCAATCGCCTCCATTACTTTGTGTTAATGGGAGATGAGATAAAATTTTAAGCTAATTATCTGAGTGATAATTTAGAGAGCTCAAGCTTGAAAATTAAGTAATGTCGTTATGAGGTCACTTTCTCTGTGATATGACATAAGGTGAATAAGTTCGTTTCACCTTACTTGTCTTAATGTCAGTTATGAGTTAGACATTGTGTTTGTCTGAACTATAATTTGTACGGTATTTTATGAGACATGCGCTCCATGGGAAAAGAGAGAATACCGTAGCACATGTTTTCATACCATGTGTACATTTGTGACTATTGAGGGTAATACAAGTAAAGATCTCAGTCTTGATATTGTGTGAGACCCTTGAGATTATTTCAATCTCACATTATACCCTTTAGACTCTTGTCTGCTTCTTAAAACTTAGATTTGATGATCGCTATCTTGGAGTGTTACTGAAGGATCATGAGAGATTCGATTTGAAAGGGCATCTCTGGAAAAGCGAATTGAATCAAGGTTGAGAGATTCGAGAAATGAGAAAGATCATTATATAAGTAATATCACATTAGCGTGTATTCACTGGTCGACCAATTATGTTATTCTATGTGATCAAACATGATTGTGAATACAAAATAAATATTACATTCGAAAAGAGATCGAAAGAGATTTAATGTGATAAATGATCGAGGATACTGCATACATAATCCACTATGGTTCTATCCATTTTTCGAGCGGCTGTATATTCCTAACATATGTATAGCAAGTGAGCTCTCGAAGTATGCTAGTCGCACGGCACAATTGCAAAGTATGAATTATTCTTGTAGAGATAATAAAAATTGTTGATCCCATCATGTGTGAGTGGGAGATGTTGGAAATTAATTGTTGTTAATTATTTGGTGTTGTTAAATAACAACAATTAGTAATGATTTCATTATTAAGTAAACAACAAGAGTCGTTAATCAAATAATTAAGTAACAACAAGAGTTGTTAAGTGACAACAATTAGTAAAATGTTAAATGGGGAACATATGGTACACCCATGATGGTAACATTTTTGGAAGGGTTAGAGAAAGTCATTATGCATCCAAATACATGTGATTACATAGTAATCAATGCATGTGATTAAATAGTAATCAAGGATTAATAGTAATCCATGCATGTGAGCTAATAGTGACTTGGTTTCCCTCCTATAAATAAGACCATTTGCTTATTGAGTTAAGCAATCAATTAAGTTGATTAAGAGGTCTCTACAAGAAGAAAGGTATGCAATTGTGTTGTGATTAACTTAGATTTATTTCAATTAGCATGTAAATAAATCTAGGACTAGTAATACATGTATGGTTAGATCCTAAGAGGACAAACATGTAAATATATTAGGAATTATGTTTCCTAACAGGTTTGGATCAATCACTCAATTAACCACTATGTTTTTAAAAATTATTTAAAATATCCCGTCATTTGTTTCATAGTTGTTCGATCTAGTGGATATAGGATATAATAATATTTTTGTCAGGTATTTCTTAACGGGAGAAACATAGATAATAATTAAGTAGATATTAACGAGAGAAAAAAAATATATACAACAAGGATATACGGGTTATTTTAAAAAATATAAATCTAGATTAATTGAATAATTAGATCAAACCTGATGAATCCAACTGCATGCATAGTGTCATGCATCGACAATCACCATTGCAAGCATCCAAACTACCTTTAGGTTGAGTTTGAAAAATGAACAAATTTATAAAATAATTTTAAGCGGAAACTATTCATTTGTTGACATTTGAGTCATTATTTTGGCTATAAATTGAGAGTTATTTGAGAGATCAAATCATCCCCAACAAGTAAACTTCAAATAAAGAGAGCTTAGAATTTTTGTGATACTTATAAATTCTATTCAAGTAGTAATATAGAGTATTTATTTTTCCTCATAAAATACTTTTCAGTGATCAAAGAATCACAACAAATGAGTATTTACCGAACATAATGAGTATATATTCTTTGAAGATATATTGATATATATATTTGCATAATTTTTTTCCAAATTACAATGAATTTCATCAAATATTCATATATTATTTCCTTTGAGTGAAGTTTTCTTTTTATATTATTAAATTGCTTTAAGATCAGCATAGTACTTTGATATCCATCCTTTAATGATCTCAACTTCAGCCTTACGCTGCTTCACCAACCACCCTGGATCGCTAGTTTCGTTTGCTCTTAGAATATCCAAGCAGTGAGAACCTGCAAAATGATCAATAATATATAGTTTATTCTCTAATTAAAAGGACATAATTTCTTTTTAATTATTTCATGCTTGCATAGGATAATGCTTAGTTCATTTAGGATCTGCATAAAATATTATGAGAGTCTGTTGATTTGTAATGGAGAGGACACATCTAATTATTTAAGCTTTTTAAGAGGAAAAAGTACAACAACTTTAATGGAGTGGTTTGGTGGTGTATAGTTCAGGATCTGATCTCTTAATTTTGGATTCAGATTTAGAGTATGCGTTTCTTGTAAGAGTCGAAGACAATCGAGGATTTTACATATTTCGCTTAAATCTAAATCAGATGATTTGACGGTAGAATTTTCATAATTTTAAAAAAAAAAAAAAAAAAAAAAGTACAATAGCACTTGGTGGCTTGGTAAAATGGTCAATGAGACTCACTTCTTTTCAGAAACAGTGACATAAAATTTTGTCTTATAAAAAAAATGTAATTCTATATATATATATGTAAATACTGACATTATTTAAAATATTTCACTTACCATTGACAGTGTGGATGGCAACAACACTATCTGATATGTCCTCCAACACCCTATATAATGTAACATATTAATAAATTAGCCATAACTTATAAATATACTTACATATAAGTACATACCACTAAAATTAATAAAAACAAAAATAAAATTTATTTTCTAGGTTACCCTCCACTACTGTAAGGATCTCTGAGCCCATTGGAGAAAATAATATTGCTACCAAATCTTTGGAGAATCAATTTTATATCCTGCAATAGTTTTTTAATTAGAAAATTAAATAATTTGAAAATAAACAAGATGAAATAATTAATTAATTTCCAAATAATAAATGCTTACATAGCCTCCATAATAAGTAGTGACCCAATGAGGGCGAGGAGAGACGCCATACAAGCTCTTACAGTCGTTGATGAAGTTGCTTAAATCGAACGGATAAGATGGGAACATTGTTGAATTGTCTATGCCAATTGGCATCACCATTTCACTACATCTCTAATTAAAATTAATACACCACTTAATGTTAGTACATGGTAAGTAAGTTCTTGAAACAATTGATACAATAGTAAAATTAATTTTTCATTTACGTGAACAAAGTTCGAACTCCAAATTCTTTATTGTATCATTTTTATGAAGATTTAATATGTCAACTAGCACTCGTATAATGTCAAAATTAAATAATAAGCTTAAGTCTTTTGTATATAGTTAATTATATTTAAATCTGATAAGATATTTTGACTATCTTTAACCAATCTCTAATCTATTGAAAACATCTATAAATAATATAATAAAATGGATGTCATGTTGATAAAACACTTGATCAAACTTTTTATCTTCTAAAGTAAATGAGGGAGGTGGAATAATTAGCCAAAACCACAAGGACTAAATTGAAATTTATCCTGTGGTTGCTTTACTTATATAGGGTCATTTTCATCTTTTTGCATAATTTCCATGCACTAAGCTTTGACAATCCAAAGGTGATGCTTGACCCTATGTCAATGGTTCTTCTATAATTATCATTAACTCTTGACATACTCCATATTTTAATAAATGACAAAATTGATTTGGTGGTTGTGCTGTCAATTGTACCAGTTGCATTTTTCTAAATTTTTTTTGAAAACATTGATTTTTTTTAAGAGGTAGCTAGGAATCCTTATGAACCCTAATGCCTACGAATATATAATTAAAAAAAAAAAAAAATTACCTGCCATCTATATCCCCCAGTGGTTTCAGATTCATTGGTGGAAAGATTAACATAGCATGACTTATTTGCTCTGAAAGCAAAAACCCCAGCAGATATTTTGCTAATAGTATCAGTTCCAAAAGCTGACCCATCAATGCCACCACAGATCAAGCTCACTGGATAATCTGGTGGGTGATTATATTGAGCTGCTTCAGCATACACTGACTTCAAGTAGGCCTTCAGCTCATATGAATCTTTCAATGGCCTAATCCAACAACATATAAAAACAAAATTAAATATTCAAAAATTACCATGGTTAAGATTTAATTATTTTGGAGAAAATCTTAGTTCAAATTAGAAAAAGAAAAATAACGTCCAAATTCCTCCAGTTGTTTATTAAAATTAATAACGTTCCTCTTCCTCTCATGTTTTAAAACCCATCAAAATTATCCTCCTGCCTGCCATCAAAAAAAAGTTATTTACTTTGAGTTTTTGTGTCATTTACTATTTTACCCTCAAAAAATTTTAAAACACGAGAGAAATAATTAATTTGTTGAAACAATAGGGAGTTTTGATCATTTTCCCAACTTATTTTTTTCATCTTCTTCAAATTCTTGGAGAGTTCACACGGGTAATTAGTTGGGTCTCAAATTTAATAAAATTTTCATTTTTTAGTGAATAATATGATTTTTATAATCTTGTCTAGAACCCTTCAAAATTTAAGATAACTTAGCTCAGCATTGATTCTCAACCATTCATTATTATTAATAAACGCGTGGTAAAAAATTATAAAAAAAAAATTAACACAACTCAACCCTTGATCCAAATCCGCAAAGGATATACTTATATTGAAGCCAAATTATAGTAATCAGTGAATATCATAACAAACCGAAAGGATATATATATCTATATAATAAAGGAGAATGATGTTGGAGGAAAGAGAGTGTATCCAACGGCTCTCTTTATGTGGCTTAATTGACGGCCCATATCATTTCATTGGTAATTGGAAGAAAGAGAGTAAATTGATTGATGGAAAGGGTAAAAAAATTTCAAATTTTCAAATTAAAAAATAGAAAGTTAAAATAAAATCATTTAATTAAAAATAAAATCATTTAATTAAAAATAAAATCATTTAATTCTGTAACACTGTGCCGTAGGTACGGGCAAATACTGTAACACCGTGCCGTAGGCACAGGCCAAATACTGTAACACCGTGCCGTAGGGGTATATATAAATAAGACAAAAGAACTTTGAGAATTACTTGCAAGTTCTGAATTTGTTGCTGAGGATAGAAAGACCATCAGGCTTAGAAGCAACCTCTTCTATCACTGACCACGACTTCTTTATGGTTTCGTAGCATGTTTCACTTGCTTCCTGGAAACGCAGCGTCTTCATTATAACTAACTAAATATTTAAAGAAATCAAAAAAAATTTGAATTTTGATTCATTATTACTCTAAAATCCTTTGTGACAATAGAATAATATCCATTCTGTGGTGTGATGTCATCAAAATACAGAATTGGAGCTGATGAGGCCAGGGCTCCAAGGGCAACATGGGGATATTTTAGCCGAAACCAAGTAGCAAGCACTGCAAAAATCATAAAAAAAATAAATAAATAAATAAACCAAAACACAAGTTAATAATTTTCATGTCCTATTGCTAGAAAAAAATCGACATGAAACAGTGATTATGGATAAAGTATAATAACGATTCATATGAAAGACCAATAAAAATAAATCAAACACAAGTTCATGATTTTCAGGTCATATTATTGAAAGAAAATGACGAGACAATATATTTTGGACAGAACATAATAACGTCAAAAGATTTATGTAGTCGATTAGAATAAATCAAAAAGATAGTGAACTTAATTACTTCCACCGTATGATCCCCCGGAGACGATCACCGGAGAATGTGTAGCGTTATATTTTTCCTTTATGTACATGAGAATCTCTGCATAGTCTGCTATAGCTTGAGCAGAGTTGAAATAGCCGAGAGTGCTTGCATTTTTCAAGGCTTCTTCTCTTGATCCAAATGGAATCGATTTCCCATAGTATCTATGCTGGAGAAGATAAATTAACTATAAGAAGCAGTTCATTTCACGGAGCCACATAAAGGTGAACATTGAGTAGGATAATCCAAAATTTTGATAAATGTATCATATAAATTAATGAAAAGTCTATTTTATTAATAAGATAATTTTAAAATAAAAAATATTTAAATTTTTTTTATGAAAATCAAATTTTATCATATGATTATATCACCGCTTTCGAGCATATCAATTTTTACCTCAATATATACGAGGAGAGCATTGAACTGGACGGCGTTATCGGTCAGGAAACCGATAACCGGAATATCGGCGTCCAATGACTCTTCAGCACCTAGATATGTAAAAATCGGAGCATTAGAATCTGCACCACCACCCCAGTACTTGAAATTGATAACGTATCTTTGTTGAAAAGTTGAGTAGCTTTCAGGCTTGTAGTTGAAGTGATCAAGTGTTTGATTGTAGTAAAATGTTTGAAAATCTTCCGAAATTGTTGCTGACAAAATCTCAGGGTTTTGTAAAATTGTTCCTCTGGTTGCACCGAGCCTTGGAATGTTAAGCCTTGTAGCAGAAACTTGGAGGATTGATAAAATTATTGTGAAGATGTATAGAAGCCATTGAAATGAAACCATCGAAGAGTACATGGTAATTAGTGCTTCAAAGCTTGGTTCTGGGTTACTTCCTTTTATAACATAAGATTCTTACTTGGTGACATTTATTTTTTGGAAAGCTTTTATGAGATTGGTTAATTATAATAGCGATTAATCATTGTCATTTATTTTGGAAAGATTATTGGAAAATCATGTACAAATAAATGCATTAATGAGTTGTCAATTGAAATAAATATTGGCTGTAGGTAATTATTTAATGCTTAAAAGAGATTGTTCCGTCAATAATTGAACTCAAAATTCAATTTAAAATATATATATATATATATTCCCAAATGGGTTAAAACCATCAGAGGCAATACCTAACCTGACATTACGGGGGTCCTCAGCGAAACGAGGGTACATGTCATCAAATTCCATCCATTCGGTTCCGTCCGCAGGATGTCTAAGTATGCCCTCCGCACCGATCCTCTTTTCATGATGCCACATCATATCAGTCGCTGTGTGTCGTGACATGAACAATCTCTGCAGCCTGGGCGTTAAAGGGAAATATCGCAATATCTTTTGAGGCACTTTCTTCCCCATACCACGGACTTTGTACCGACTTTCACCACATATCGGACAATGTTCAAGTGATTCATACTCGGCACGAAATAATACACAATCAAACTTACAAGCATGAATGGATTCATACCCCATTCCCAGATCACGCAACATTTTCTTTGCCTCGTAGTACGACTTAGGCAATTCGCTTCCAACCGGTAACATTTGGGCCAGTAACTCTAACATCATATCGATACTTTTGTTGGTCATTCTGTTGATCACTTTAATGTGTAATAATTTCACAACGAAATTCAAGATCGACATTCCAGCACCTTCGAATGGAATTTTTTTTGCCTCATCAAGTAGTTCACTAAATAAATTTTGATCATTTCCACTTAACACTGGCATGTCGCCACTAACACTATGACCAAGTTGTGGACCTTGTAAGTCATGCAAAATATCGGCGATCTCATCGTTTGCAGGTTGATTGTAACTACTGTTCCCTTCGCCGACATCATAAAACCGTGACTGAGAATGATACTGCTCACCGTGATAAATCCACGTACGGTAAGTTGGTGATATTCCTGGCATGTATAAATGATTATGAACTTCATCTAACCGCTTCCTTTTCCTATTCAAACAATTTGCACATGGACAACGAACACGACCTTCTGCATCAATGTGTTGCTTTGCGACTTCCATAAACTCAGACACTCCATTACGATATTCAACACTCAATCTATCCAGAGAACTCATCCAATTTCTATCCATTTCAGCAGAATACCTAAATATAATAATATAATTATTAGATATCATTTTACAGTAATCAACATTACTAATTCAGTAATACTTAATTTAAGCATATATATATATATTTGGTTGATAAATTAAATAGTTTACAAAAAATTATATTTTATTAATTAATATACTTACTCTACATATATGAATCATAAATCACTAACAAATAACATATAAACAACATATATAATCATAAAAATTGAAAATAATAAAGAAATATGAAAGAATAATTACCTTATCGGAAATTGATTACAATTTTATTGAAAATTTTTAGGAGAGATGTGAGGCTGTAGAGGAGAAATTCTCAGATTTCAGAGGATGAAAATGAAGAGAATGAGAGAAAAACAGAGGGGGAGAAGGGTTGGTGACCATCTGCATTTTAATCTATCTTTAGCGTCGAATACACCAATTCGACGCTAATTGTTACCGTTTTTAGCGTCGAAAACGTTTTGTCGACGCTAAATATCAACAATTAGCGTCGAATTTAATTTAGACGCGAAAGAATTAAGGATCTGTCGATGGAAGCTTCATAACTCTTTAGCGTCGAACATATTTTCGACGCTAAAATTATTATTTTTGGCGTCGAATATTCGATTTCGACGCTAATTGTGTAGGTTATTAGCGTCGAAAACGTTTTTTCGACGCTAAAAATAATACTTTTAGCGTCGAATTTAATTTAGACGCGAAAGAGTCAGGGATTTGTCGGTGGAAACTTTATAAACCTTTAGCGACGATATATGTTCGACGCTAAAAGTATATTTGTGGCGTCGACACCTTTTTTCGACGCTAAAAGTGTAATATTTGGCGCCAAAAATTATTGCAATAATATAATTATTCAGCGTCGAATAGTATTCGACGCTAAAGTTCTGTTTTTAGCGTCGAAAAATATTTTCGACGCTAAAACATTAATATTCTGCGTCGAAATTTTATTCCGTCGCTAAAAATATGACATATAGCGTCGAAAATGATTTTCGACACTAAATCTCACTTTTAGCGTCGAAACATTATTCGACGCTAAATATTTGGACGCTAAAAGCCATAATTCTTGTACTCATGTATTACAATAAAAACGATAATATTTATAGCAAAACCTCATGTAGGAGGTTTCATTTAGTTTTAAAATATTAAAAAGTTTCGCATAATTTGACCAAACATAAGGAAGGTTTTGCTATTTTAGTTCATGGTAGTTTATGTAAATTATTATAATATCTTCGAAAACATGAGATTTATGCGAGCTCTTGACTACGTTGTATGTATAACTTGTATATTCCGAACAATATGTGTGCTATGAAACGTTTGTGAAGTATAACAACAATATAACTAAAAAATTAAACAAATCAAATTAAAATTGAGTTGACTCCAAGGCCTCCACTCAATCTTTTTTTATCTTTTCTCACCTGGGAAAAAAAAAATTATTCTTATGGTCCAAGTCCAAGATGATTATGATGATGGGATGCACCACGATCAATATGATTCGCTGCAGAAATTTCGTGGAAACACTTTAAAAAAAGAAATTATTCTGCCAAGGCCAAGAGATTAGTCCGATAGATACAGAAGCAATAATAAGTGATTCGTTAACGATTTTATTTTGTGGACTTTCTACGAGCCCTTGCCCATTTCAGTAAACAGGGACCCAAACACATGTTCTCTGTTCGGACAGCTGTTGTTGTGTGCATTTGAAGCTACTTGCAGAAAATGCTTTCACAAAGTTTTGCTTAATAAAGTGTCCAACTCACTACACCATATATATTTGAGTGGATATAAATTGAATGATTAATATTCGTATCATGATGTCATATTAATCTGTTTATTAATCGTGTTGCAATATTTACCTGTTTCTGATAGGAATAATATTCTTGCAAGTGTGTGAATATAACATGAATACCTATTTACGACCAATTTATTAATCATGTTAACAAGATAAGTCATTTTATTCATCGTATAATCGTGTCATAATCGTGTTAAATATGAAACTGGTCTGTTTATTAATTATGTCAAAGAGTTATATTGACTAGTTTATCAAACGAGTCATGGTCGTATTCAAAAATTTTGCTACGATTACTAAACGAGTCACGTACGTACTTGCTTCAAATAACACGAATTGCAAATTTGCAACCTCTAATTGTCTACGCCTTTTTGTATCCACAAACAACTGCATGCGTATATGTCACTAAACCCAGATTCAATTTTTTTAAAAAGAATTACCAAAAGCACTACATGTAAAAAGTTGAAAATCGATTGTCCACGTGCTGATGAAATGCACCTTTTATCACGCGCACCACAATGCATTCAAATGATTAAATTTAAAAGGGGGATAAGATGAGATGCTGGCCTGCTCCTTCACAAAACTATCAATGCCTTTTTCATTTATATTGATATAAAATTATGATACAAGTAACAACAACAACAACAACAACAGGGGCATAATGGGGGAAATTTTGTTTTTTTTTTTTTTTTTTAGCAGCACACACTGCATATGCAACTCACACGAAAAATAATAACAAAGGGAAAAATTAAAATGGATTAATGCAAAGCCAGGCACACATCACTAACTCAACTAGCAGCAGTAGTACATAATATGCAACGAATACGAGGGGCACCTGATTGGGTTTCTTCTTCGTCATCCTCAACTCTATCATCTTCAAAACCATTATCATATTCATATTCTGACATTCGTTCTCGATGAGTGGCTCCGGTCACTTTCTTGTCACTAACAGTTTGCATGGAATCCTTGAGACAATTCATGTGATAAGCATGACAGCAGAAGAACATAATGACTGATACATTTTGTATTGAGAAAGGATCAAAACACATGCAACATCTTGCACCACCCCTTGTTTTTGACTTAACCTCCATGGTTCTGACACTAAGCGCCTTTTCAGTTGCCTGAGAAGCCCTACTGCCATCTCTTTTCGCTCGTGCATCATCTTCTTCATTGGTCAAGCAAACTGCTCGCCTTGCTTCTTTGTAGTATTTAACCAAGAGATTCACAATATCAGCCTGTATTTCACAAAAGAGAAATCATTGCACATATGTTTGGGTTGGATGAAATAAAAATTGTACATATAGATCGGGGTACCTTCAGAATGTCATTGCACCCATGTCTAAGAGAAGTTTCGGTCCTGTAATCGGTTATAATTTTCACTAGGCGATCTCTCAGCCTGAAACATACAAAACACGTACAATTATATAAATCGAACACGACAGTACTAAATTTTGGGGTAGTATTATTTTCCAAACCCAAGTCCAAATATTAATAATAATATAGCATCACTTGGACCAAAAAACTACAATCCCACTGAGCATAAAGGCGAAATATAAAAGAGGATCGCAAAAAAAAAAAAAATACATCTCAGTCATACTAACCGAGGTATCTCTAAGCCATTGGGCACCATATTTACAATATATAGAGGATCGAGATAGCCTACTGTGTGCTCCAACAACACACCAACCTGCCAGTTGATAGAAGCAAACTTAGGAAAACATCGAAAGCAACATATGCAATTACATCAAACTGCTAAATGTGCAAAATACTGTCATGAGATAAAGTATTTGACATATACCATTTCAGGTTTGTTAAGGCATTGCTTAATCAATTCTTCCCAAAGTTCATCATCATGCTGCATGTTAACAAATTCTACAGCCTGCAACAACCAGAAAAAAATTATCAACACCATTGCTCATCTAAGTTAAAACACGGAACCTCAATCAACAAAAGATGTAAAATACTTCTTCTATGTCCCCCAGTTTATTAATGATGACAGCTAGGGCTTGTTTTGTATTCCCCATTCTTCCAAGAATGAACACTTGCTCCCTTAAAAGATCTCTTTTGACGCAAATTTCATATGCCTGAGATATAATTTCAACAGTTTAATTTATTGGGGGGGAAGGGAAAAAAAATTATCAAATCGCATAATTGTCCAATTCAAACCTTCTCGAGTGTGTAATGCTGACTACTACGAAGAAAAGGCAGCAGCATCTTTGGATCATAGTCAGCATACAGCTCTACCTGTCAAAACAGCAATGGAAGCACAGATGAAACAAATTTTTTAAGATATGCATTACAAAACTAAGAAGAAAATTAAAATATTTATCTCACCAGAAGAGTTATTAGAACCCACCAATGAGTCCAAAGTATCCCTTCCAGTGAAGATTTATACATAGAACAGAATCATTTACAATTGAAATTCCTCGGGAGAATTCCCATAACCTCATAAACAATTTCATTGCCCCATTGATATATGTGCAAGAACATTTTGAACATACAACTCAGTGACTCACTTGAATATGGCCTGACTAGATAGTAAATAGCGCAAAAAAACTTAACATTCATCGTCTATAATAGTTCGAAAATTCCAACTCAAAAGAATACCCTCTTCCCAACCAAAACAAGAAAAAACAGGAAAAAAAATGTAAATTATTTTAATTTTACTGTGACTCTCTCTCTCAGAGCTATCAAATATGCAGAGTAAAAAACAGTATGCCCATAATATTCACAAAAAAGTTGACTTAGCATTTCAGTACCTGCATATCATGAAAATCTTTCCCCACGTGAGGATTTACTTCAAATAATGCATGCAGGTATAAATGCAAGAAATATCTTGAATCACACTTATTGCTTGCATCCAGAAGCTGTGAGACAACTTCAGATGGAGTAATCAAGTCCTTGTTCTGGATCAACAAAGGGACTGCTCGCTTGCAATCTAAAAGCATCAGTTGCACAACCTGCACAACCAAAGAAAACAAATGCATCAGGTGATCATATGATAAAACAAGATTAGAGAATATCGTTATGAATCCACCAGGAGGTTCATAGTTTAAATCACGAATGGTGGTTTTTAATCCAAGGGTTGATCCCTTCACACAATGACATAAAACTAGCACTGATATTTTTGGAAACAGATGTATGAACAATACTCTATCCAACAACAGTTTAAGAAATAAATCAGAACTCACAACAAGCCAAGTAACTAAATGAATCATGTCAAATTATATTGCATCATTATACCTTTCCACGGATGGCATCATGTAAGTTGTGTTTTTCGATGAAGTCAAATATATCCGGCTTCAAAAGCTGAAAGATCACAAGCAGCAAAATTAACAAAGATACAAGCACATAATGTCAAAGTGCAACACAAATGCAACAAGTTTTATGCTTAAACAAACAAAAATACTAAAACAATGTATCCTATGATGACTGCCTTTCAGCAAAAATTTCGACCCTGACATAAAAGCATCAGAAACTTACATCAGCATAAAGTGAAAAAGCTTTCTCATATTGCCCGTCAATTACATATAACTCTGCTAGTGCCTGATAAAAAAACAGCACAGTGTGTTTAGAAACAGTTAGCAATGGAGAAGTCCACATCACAAACATTAAATACAGGTATATACACAGGACTTTAACTAACCTCCTTGAGTGCATCAGTCATGGAGGAAGTATTTAGCTGAGGTTCTATGGCAGATATAACAGGTAATGAAGAGTAAATCACAGGAGGCCACGATTTAACAGTTGACAAAAGATCGTTATGGAAAGATGGATTTGTTGCCAGTGCTACCAGAGCAACCTGAGGACAGTGTAGAGAAAGATCCGGCACATGAGAAGGAGAAAGATCTGGCACACGAGTAGTAAAAACTAAAAAGAAGGGATTGCAATATCTTTATGCATTTTTATACAGACCTCATAAGCAGTATCCCTCAATTTTGGGTTTTCTGTTGGCATGTATGGAACCAATACAGGGAGCTGACGGAGATGAGCAAAATGGAATACCCATCTGCAAAGCAGCCCAACCAAAATATTAGCAAGGAACCAATAGAAGATTAATGAAATTAATGTCTACTAATACCTCTCCCATGCTGAAGCCGATCCTCTCAATAATTTGGGACACAGAGATGCAGCTTCAGTGTATTTCCTTTCCACAATCAAATGATCAAGATATCTGGATCCCACCTATGCACATAGCAAACACAATTTAACAAACCATGCTAAAAGATATGCACTATAACATGTAAACTTAGAAAATTTAATTATTAGGCAACAATCCAATCAACAGAAGAAGTTACTCAATTATGTTTAGAAAAATAAAAGAAACCACAAGCAATCATAGGAAACACGCTTACTTATAGACCATTTACTCATTAAATCCATTACACCTAGGATTGCATATGCACACCCAATCTCCATCCATTCGCGAACATGGCCTCTTTTTTTCTTTTCACAAATTCAATCCTAAGACAATCCTGAAAAAGATTTCCATAAATCTTCATGTGCGTATACGGGCCTAAATAGAGTTATTGAAGCATTGAAGATGATATACATTAATGAATTTGACCAAGTCAACAAATCTATGCTTTGTTAAGCTAAATTTTATGTGTGCATAATCTATAATACTTCTCAGTGAAACATAATGTTAAAGCATTTATCTAGTACAGATTTAAGTATGATAAGGATACACGTTGCATGCAGTTACTTCCATCATCGTTCTTGATTAAAAAAAAATTCTCTCTTTATAAAGATATATGACAGAAAAGAAAAATAATTGAAATGAATTAGTTAAAAATACCTCGTCAAGGAGTTCACTCCGTCCCTTACCCGCTTCAACTGCTGCTAAAGCTTTTTCATGCCATCCATGTTCAAGAAGCCAAGCAATATGATCTTCAGCATCCCTAACAACCAAACATACATTAGGTTCATGAATTAAACCACCATGACAGTCGATTCAAAGTGCGGAACAGATCAAAAAAAAATTATAATACAAAAATTTTGTACATGATAACAAGAAAAATATATCAAATATTAAAAAATGGCTTTCAGAAGGATCAAAAATTTTCCACTTCAAGAAATAATTTCAGTCCTCTAATCGGACGATCACGATATTAGTTTTCTTATTTCTGGGACTGCAAATAAATTTCCAAGTTGTTTCTTCAATTATCAGTAATTGTAGCTTTTTGGTATAAATATATTGAATTCAACAAGAGCACACCCACTGAGATGAGCATGCAGCACATGACATACTAGGGAGAACCGGAGAAGAGAGAGGGCAATTTTTTTTTTTTTTGAAATCGTTGGAAACCCCGCCGCCAAACCACTCATTCTGGGCTTAAGCGGAGCAGGTAAAATCCCTGGCTGTCCCAGGCTCTTACAAGAAACGGACTCCCTGAATTCGAAGCCAGGACCTTAATGTGAGATCCTGAGCCCTACACCACCAAGCCACGCCCCTTGGGGACGAAGAGAGAGGGCAATGCTCATCTTTAAGACCAGAAAACAAGTTTTCCCTTCTAAAATCTGTGTGGTAAATTTTCAAGGGAAAGAGAAGAAGCATGCCTAATAGAAAGCCTTAAATTCAGGAAAAATATAGGTAGCTTAACAACAATAATGGCCTGAGAATTCTGATGCAAGAAGTCGGCTTGATAGTGAGAATACAAAAGTGAATGTCTCAGAGACCGGCAAGGGAGAAAATTTGGATAAAAGTCAAACAGATTACACGGTAGAAGACTCTCTCCAGTCATAAGCCACGCAGTCCAGTACTTTCATAAATACCCACGGAATGTTCTCTTTGCCTACTTTGCCTCTCTAACATACATTTGTCCTTTTATGTTCATCAGGGGAAAACAGGCATGTCTAGGGTGGTATCAAGGGCGAAGCTACATGGAGGCGAGCGGGGGTCAATCCAAAAATTTGTTAAAATATGCTCTATAAATTAATGTGTTAATGAGATGATTTTGACTTTCCCCCTCTAAAATGAAGAATATCTACCGCTTTTTGTGAAAATCAAATTTTACACTCACTAAATCAATATTCTGGCTACGCTAGTGAGTAATATTATATTATTTCTCAAAATTATAAGACATCATTTTGTTAAAAATAGGAAAATATCTTTAAGATTGCTAGAGATATGGTAATTGATTGTGTTGTAATTATGGGTAGATTTATCTTCCTTTTATGGAGAAGACTGAAGGCTATATATGGCCAATTATTGTATAGTTTAAAATAAGAAAATAAAAAGAGGGTTTCCTCAATTTCTTCATGGTATCAGTAGGTTGATCCTAGGGTTTCCTTTTTTTTTTTTTTCTTTTTCCGGCGTCACTGTTCACGAGTACTGTTCACGCGCACTGTTCATCGTCACTGTTCACGCGTACTGTTCGTCGTCACTGTTCACGGATACTGTTCGTCGTCACTGTTCACGGATACTGTTCGCGCGCACTGTTCATCGTCACTGTTCACGCACACTATTCATCGCCGCTGTTCCCTGCCATGGCCGACCCGAGCAGTAATCATCCTCCCCGCCCATCCGTCCACCCGAGCAGTAATCAAGTTGATCTTTCCCCGTCCTCGGACTACTTCGACCAGCCCTCTCAGAATGTTACTTTGTCTAAAGCCGAATATGCAGCTTTCCTCCAGTATCAGGCCTCTCAGTCCTCGTCATCTGCTTCCGTTGCTCATACTGGTAATTCTGTTGCCTGCATCACTCAGTCCTCACAATTGGGCCCATGGGTCTTGGACTCTGGCGCCTCTGATCACATTTCTGGTAATCCAAAACTTTTGTATTCTTTAACTAGTTCTCATTCTCTTCCTATGGTTACTCTTGCTAATGGTTCTAAAACTATCGCTAAAGGAATTGGACAAGCCTCTCCTGTTCCTTCCTTACCTCTGAAATCTGTGCTTTATGTACCGGGTTGTCCTTTCAATCTTATTTCTGTTAGTAAACTCACTCATGATCTGAATTGTTCTGTCACATTTCTTAATCATTCTGTTATTGTACAGGACCAGGGTACGGGACGGATGATTGGTACAGGACGTGAGTCACAAGGCCTTTATCATCTCACGCAGTCATTGCCTGCGGTCGCTTGCACCTCCACCGATTCTGCTGATGTTCTCCACAACCGTTTGGGTCACCCCAGTCTCTCTAAGCTTCAGAAGCTAGTTCCGCAACTTTCTTCATTATCTTCACTTCCATGTGAGTCGTGTCAACTTGGGAAACATACTCGTGTACGATTTCCCAATCGAGTCAATAATCGGGCCGCGTCCCCTTTTGAGTTAATTCATTCTGATGTTTGGGGTCCATGTCGTGTCAATTCTGCTATGGGATTTCGGTATTTTGTGACATTTATTGATGATTACTCTCGAAATACTTGGCTATTTTTAATGAAAGATCGTTCTGAGTTATTTCCTATTTTTCGAAAATTTTGTGCTGAAATCAAAACTCAATTTGATATTCCCATTCGTGTATTTCGTAGTGATAATGCTCGGGAATATTTTTCTGCTCCTTTTACCACCTTTATCTCATCTCAAGGTATTCTACATGAGTCATCTTGTGTCTATACACCCCAACAAAATGGTCTAGCTGAACGTAAAAACCGACATCTCATTGAGACGGCTCGTACCTTATTAATCCATAACCATATACCTTTTCGTTTCTGGGGGGATGCAGTTCTTACTGCTTGCTATCTCATTAATCGCATGCCTTCTTCTGTTTTACAAGACCAAATTCCCCACTCTATCTTATTTCCCAACCAACCTCTCTATTCGGTCCCTCTTCGCATATTTGGTTGTGTGTGTTTTGTCCATAATCTAACCCCGGGACAAGATAAACTTTCTGCTAAATCTACTAAATGCATCTTCTTAGGATATTCCCGACTTCAAAAAGGGTACCGATGTTATTCTCCAGATAATAACCGCTACTTTCTCTCTGCCGACGTCACATTCTTCGAGTCATCACCTTACTTCTCTCCTCATACCCCGACTCTTCCCGCCCCTTCTACGGTACTACCTGTTCCATTTTTCATCCTCCACTTGAGACTATGTCACCATCACGTCCTCTTCAGGTATATCACCGTCGTCCTCGTTCTCTATCTTCCGCCGGCATTGACACTGCAGCCACTGACTCACAACCTGCTCCAGCTCCTGCCCGTACATTGGACCTTCCTGGCCCAATTGCCACCAGTAAAGGTATTCGTTCCACTCGTAATCCACATCCTATTTATACATTTCTCAGTTATCATCGTTTATCTGCTCCATATTTTGCTTTTGTCTCCACCTTGTCTTCTGTTCCTCTTCCTAGAAATGTCCATGAGGCTTTGTCTGATCCAGGATGGAAACAAGCAATGATAGATGAAATGGCTGCTTTACACTCAAGTGGCACTTGGGATTTGGTTCCGTTACCCCCTGGGAAATCTACAGTTGGTTGTCGATGGGTTTATGCGGTGAAAGTTGGTCCTGATGGGCAGATTGATCGACTCAAGGCTCGCCTTGTTGCTAAAGGTTATACCCAGATATTTGGTTTGGACTATGGTGACACTTTTTCTCCTGTAGCCAAAATTGCTTCCGTCCGCTTGTTTCTCTCCATGGCTGCTATGCGTCACTGGCCACTCTATCAGCTGGACATCAAGAATGCCTTCCTTCATGGAGACCTCCAAGAGGAAGTCTATATGGAGCAACCACCTGGTTTTGTTGCTCAGGGGGAGTATGGTCTGGTTTGTCGGCTTCGTCGCTCTCTGTATGGTCTCAAACAGTCTCCTCGTGCTTGGTTTGGGAGATTCAGTACTGTCATTCAGAAATTTGGTATGACTCGTAGCGAGGCAGACCACTCGGTTTTCTATCGCCATTCCAATGGCCAATGCATTTACTTGGTTGTATATGTGGATGATATAGTCATTACTGGAAGTGACCAAGAGGGAATTCGACAGCTGAAAACACATTTATTTAATCATTTTCAGACTAAGGATTTGGGACTACTAAAGTACTTCCTTGGCATAGAAGTAGCTCAATCTCATACTGGTATAGTCATCTCTCAGAGAAAATATGCTATAGACATTCTTCAAGAAACAGGCATGTTAGATTGTAAACCTGTTGACACGCCTATGGATCCAAATGTTAAACTTCTGCCAAAAGAGGGGGAGCCATTGGAAAACCCTGAGGAGTACATGAAACTAGTTGGAGAGCCGCTAAAAGATCCTGGACGATATAGGCGGTTAGTTGGAAAGTTGAACTATCTTACAATTACTCGCCCAGATATCTCATTCGCAGTCAGTGTGCTTAGCCAATTCCTGCAAACTCCATGTGAAAGTCATTGGGATGCTGTCATACGTATTCTTAAGTATATCAAGAAAGCGCCAGGACAAGGATTATTGTATGAAGATAAAGGCAATACTGAGATAGTTGGATATTCTGATGCAGATTATGCAGGCTCTCCGTCCGACAGGCGTTCTACTACAGGATATTGTGTTTTAATTGGAGGCAACCTAGTATCCTGGAAAAGTAAGAAACAAGCAGTTGTTGCCAGGTCTAGTGCAGAAGCAGAATATCGAGCTATGGCCTTGGCAACATGTGAGTTAGTATGGTTAAAACAGTTGTTACATGAATTAAAGTTTGGAGGTGGGACACAAATGAAGCTAATTTGTGACAACCAGGCAGCACTACATATAGCATCTAACCCTGTGTTTCATGAAAGGACCAAGCACATAGAAGTCGATTGTCACTTTATCAGGGAGAAAATTTTATCTGGATGCATGGTCACTAGCTTCGTCAACTCTGAAGGACAATTAGCGGACATCCTTACTAAGTCTCTTCGTGGTCCTCGTATTGATTTTATTTGTAACAAGCTTGGTGCATATGATCTATATGCTCCAGCTTGAGGGGGAGTGTTAAAAATAGGAAAATATCTTTAAGATTGCTAGAGATATGATAATTGATTGTATGTAATTATGGGTAGATTTATCTTCCTTTTATGGAGAAGACTGAAGGCTATATATGGCCAATTATTGTATAGTTTAAAATAAGAAAATAAAAAGAGGGTTTCCTCAATTTCTTCAATTTTCAAAGACAAAAGACGGGAATAATATTTTCCCGAGTCAGAAGCACTTTAGTTATATTGAGGCCAAAAATCGTACATATTCCGAATAAATTAAATATCAAAACATGATTCTGTAGAACTGAGAAATTGCCAAACCTTCAATACTAACCTGGGTTTTGCAATTACTACATCCTTTGAGGATACAATATAATACAAAGGTTCGTCACCAGCAGCCCACTGCCCACCAGCATAGCTGCTACCTAAAGCATGTGAATAGTAGTACAACTAATTGAGCTTCAATTTTCTGATATAAAAACCATATAAATCTCAATAGTGAATATATTAACCTGAGAAAGGAGCATGAGCAAGGGAATAATCCTTTGCCTTGTAATGCTCAAAGCCATGTACTGGTAGGGCATCAGTTGTAAGTTCGTCATTATTCCATGTTACAATACGTACTTCGGGTCTTTGTGCATTCCCCTGCTTAAAATGGATTCACAAATCTTATATATGAAATTTAAGCATATTGTCATCTATTTCAATAAAAATAAATTAAAGAAGACAGATGGTTAATACTATGACAATTAACAAATAAAAATAAAATAAACACCAAGAATGATAAAGATTATGTGTCCAAAAAGTAAGTCACAAATTCAAGGGAAAATGTCATACAGCACAATCGAACTATAGGAAAACAAAGAAAAACAAAATAAAACTCCTTGAATGAAATACTGAACATAAAACTAAGCCCACTCTATGTGACAAGTTGAAAGAAGAATAACGAAAAAACTGTTGGAAGTCCTCAAAGCATGCAACTAAAGAATACAATAACAGAAAAGAAGATGATACCATTTTCTAACAAAGCTAAAAATAAATTTTAAAAAAGAAAATAAGCATAAATATATTAGCTAGACCTTAAGAAAATAATATTAGAGATCTCTTCACGAGCAGCAGGAATTTCTTTCAAAATCATGAATGCTTTTATCATAGTAGTCAAAAGCACGCCTCAGGCTCAGGCTCAGCCTCATACCACTACGCTTCATGAAAGGTAAGGTAAGGTGGCCTTCATCAGGCATGCACCTTTTGCGCCTAAGCGCCTCGTAAAAATGGGTGAGAAAACCCCTTTCCAAATTGACCCACCCAACCCAAAAGTTGTATAACTCTTTTTATAAATTAAGATAAATTTTGGGGTGAACCTTAAATTTCGACACACATAAATTTGTATTAGTAGTATTTGTATTATTGTAATTATTTTTGATATACTTTTAATGATTTCTCTTTATTTTAGTTGACTAGATACTTTTTTTTTTTACAATTTGCGTCTCGCCTTCATTTACGCCTTGAGGCGCGCGCCTAGGCCCTAGAACTCTTTGCACCTTGCGCCTTTAACAACATTAGCTTTTATAGTTATCAACTCATATTACTATTTCTACAAAGGTCAGAGGATGGTTAAAAAGGCTAAAAAAAACAAATACTGGCAATGAACACATCAATCATCAAAAATTCAATAAATTTGCATATTGAAGGGAAATTGACACTGTAATGGGATCAATCAATGAGACATAAGAAAAACATTTTCCAAATATGTTACCAAAAAAATACCTGCCGTGATGGAAAGGTGCTGCTAAATTCCTTTTCTCCATCTTCCTCCCCGGGAATGTAAGCTAAAACAACCAAACAATCACCGAAGGGAGCAATTCCTGAAATATAGTAGTTGGTCTGAAAAGATGCCACTATATCCACCTGGTTCATGCCAGATGTCACGTGCCTATATGTCCCGTTGGCACCATTATTCTGATTTATTTTTATTGATGCAATTTTGACATAAGTGCCCCAGCCAATGACCAAGAGAGTATCATCCTGAATGTGATGATAAGACAAAGCAATGGAATAAATTCTTTAGGGGAACAAAGAAATTAGAGAATGATTTGCTACAGTTGTTCAGATACCACTAGAAGCCCACAACACAGCAGTAAACCTGCTTAATTCACATGCAAGATCCAATCTTTATTTACAAGAAAAAAAAAATTACATATAATCCCTGCGACTATCTGCAAAACCACAGAAATTCAGCCAAGTGCACTGGCACCTGCTTGATAAGTGCACATAATCCATTGACCCTTGACTAACCTGCCAAACTAAATGAGGCATCAGAATCTCAGGACGTGGACTTCCTCGTGGCCTTTCTATAAATGTTATACGTTGATCATTGGCAGCATCATAAACTTTTACGCCCGCATCATTAGCCCAAGCAATGAGATTTGTCCTCCACTTCACCACATGAATTGGGCCTTCACCAGAGTGCAAAACCTAGAAATAGAAGATTTCGCAGTTGAGGAACCTAAAGGTTTTATAGGTAATTACATAAGCTACAAGTCCATTAACTAGTACAAACCTGGTCCCGGTAGCCTAGCCATTTTTTTGAATTTAAATATAGATGACCTGCTAAACCCCCAGCAACAAATCTTCTAGACGTTTTCCTAGCATAATCTGGATCCAGTGAAATGGCCTTCATAGGGCGATGATAATCGAACTTCATTTTTTCATCAGTGAAAAGGCTGTTTATCAGGACAGAACCATCATCCGAACAACTTCCCACATATTCACCATCTACATCAAAGCTAAGGTCATTGACAGCAGCAGTATGCGCAGGGAATTCCTTAACCTGCATAGAAAAAAATTAAGTATATATAATCAAAACAAAAGCAGGTCACTCTGCCCATCAATCAGTACCAAAGCAAACCATCAGCATTGATGTAGCTAAAAAAATAAGAACATAGAAAATAAGGAGTACAAGGTAAGAAAGTTAACAGTTGCTTTAACAAGAATAACATAGCTAATGCAACATTTCTCATGATTCAGTAAGTTTATAACTAAAAATGAGAGATCATCAATCAGCATCTACCATTCACTTCCATCTATTTTAATCCACTACTTTGCGTGGCCCAACCAAAATTCACCACTGTCCACGAGGACCATTCAAATGCTAAAAATTCCACCAATACATTAATTCCAGTAAGAGGAACCAATATGGTTCATGACTTAGTGCATTATCCAAGAAATCGAAGACCAAATATACCAAGCTTCACACATTGAGATTATAACTTAGGGAAATTATCATCTGTCCACCCGAAAATTATTTAATGCTCGAAAAAACACTCACTTTTGAGAAAATGTCATCTATGCACCCAAAGTTATTAAAAATGGTTAATTACCACCCAACATTTAAGAAGCTTTATCATTTATCCACCCGAAATTTAGCGGATGTTCAAAAAAACACCCAGTTTTTTAAGAACTTTGGGTGGTAAATGTTTTTTTTTTTAAGAACTTTGGGCATACATATGTCATTTTCTTAAACAGTATTTTTTCGAACATGAGAATTTTTTTGGGTCAACAGATGATAATTTCCCTATAAATTATTATTGATTCAAAAATTATGCAAGACACGGACCCTTTCTGAGTAGAATCCATGTTTATTCTGTTTGAGAGTGCTTTGACACCAGTAAAAGAGCTATTGGAAAATGTTTATCCTTAGTAACAAACTAATTAGAGAAACATTAGAGAAGTGCTCTTTCAGTACTCATATTGCGAGTCAAAAAGCACTTAATTTTCTTTCCACAAGTGCTTCTTTAAACAGCTCTTTCGATTGATTTTGCAAATCCACTTCACTCTAAACTGCTTTCTACAAAAGCACTACCAAAAGCACCTTCAACGTACTACACAACTCTGAATTTTAAGCTCATTGCAAAAAACCAAAAACAAATCACTGAACGAATTCTTCTTTAGTTTCAAAAAATCTCGGAAACACGATAAATATTTAAATAAATCAAAAATCTCGATCCAGTTAACGAGTAAAATTTCTTGGACTCACCTGATTCCCCAAAAAATCGAGAATATGAACAGTGCCGCCGTGAGTACCGAGCGCGATCATCCTTTCAGCTACAGCAATGCACGAAGCGGCGTCGTTTGCTATAAGCGAAGGTACGCTACCTCCCATTCTCTGATACTTAAGCCTCGGCTCTTCCTCCTCTTCATCTTCCTCCTCCTCCTCCTCCTCTTCTTCTCTCTCGTCGTCGCCTTCGACGCCGTTTTCCGCCGGGAACGGAGACATTTGTACGGTGAATTTCGTCAGGTTCGGAGGGGGAAAAGGATACTATAGAATGATGATTGAGAGAGATAAAGGAGATGATCTGTTTGTTTAGTTTTTTTTAATTAAGTTGAGTTTTAAACGGTTGTTTAAATTTAATTTTAATTTAAATTATTAATTTACTAGACAACAAAAGTGCTTACGTGTGATGTTGCCACGTGTACGCGTGTACTGTTTCTTCTTCGGCTTCCTTCTGTTTGGGACTTCTCTGTGCTTTACTCGGTTTGAAATCATACCACGTGTCGTTATGTGCACATATTTTCTTTCATTCGTTTGTATATTTTAAAATACTCTGTATATTATCGGTTTTATTATTTTAATGAGATAAATGATTTACTTATACGTAGGGGTGGGCAAAAAAACCGACCGAACCGAACCAAATCGCAAACCGAACCAAACCGGACCAAATTTACGGTTTTTTTCCTAACGGTTCGGTTTGCGGTTCGGATTGGCCCACCCCAAACGGTTTACGGTTCGGTTCAGGACCTAATCCGAACCGCACCTGTTAAACCGAACCGAACCGTTATAATTAAAAATATATAAATTTTTATAAAAAATTTTGTATTTTTCTTTTAATTTTATTCTTTTTTTTATTAATATGTTAATACTTTTATTCTTAAATTTTTGTTAATATATTTATTTGTTAATACTTTTATTCTTCAATTTATTTGTTTTTAGCATCATTATTCTTGAAAGTAAGATATTTGATTTGTCTCTTAATTATAATTATGGTAACATCATTATTCGAGGTAATTTTTAAAAAATACAAGAATTAATTGTGCCTCATTTTTCAATCCTTTATGGAGTGCATATGTTTCCTGGAGTCACAGCTTACACTCTAGCACTTCATACCATTTGTTGGATAGACTAGTTTTTTTTTTTTTTTTATTATTATTATTTTTCACTTAAGTGGATGAAATTTTATTTTAAATATAATAATCTGTAAACTGAACCGAACCAATCCGTAAACCGTTGGTTTAAAAAATTTTCAATCCGAACCAAACCGTTATTTAATGGTTTGGTTTGAGAGGTAAAAATCCGAACCGTAAAATATGGTTTGGTTCGATTTTTAGCAAAAACCGAACCACGCCCACCCCTACTTATACGTAATATTTATGTCTTATTCGTTTGTCTCTCAATTCTCAAATAATATTTCTAATTCACTGTATAAGAGCTAATAATTAGAGTTTGTATCATGAATCACATATAGTAAATAATAAAAAAAATTCATAAAATAAAAAAACTTACAGAAATAATTGAAATAAAATAACTAACACACTCACAAAGTGGTTCTTTTACTCCCAAGTATAAGAGTGTCAAAATAATAAAATAATTTGGTAAAACCGGGGTCGATCCACAGAGAATAGATTTAGTAAAATAAAATAACAATTTGAGTGAAAAGAAATTAAGATTGAATTGTTTAAGTGATTGGAAAAATTAAATTAAACTGCGATAATAAAATAAAATGTCGGGGTTAGGGGTTCCATTTTTAATATTCCAAATTTAGAAATCTCACTTTTTATAATATATAAATTGTCATTATTACCAAATTAATTTATTTCATTAATTAATTATGCCAAAACAAATAAAAACAGTCATAAAGGCGGTGATAATTTTTTACTATAACAAGTCCAGTTAGATACTCAATTATGCCAAATAAATAAAAACCAGCCATATCAACGGTAACAAAATTTGTCAATAATTAATCTAGAATTAAATTAAATATTAATCTTTTTATTTACAATTTATATATTATAATATAAGTTAGATTAATCTAAAATTTCTTGTTAAAAGCTTCACATTTTTCCCCAGCAAAAAGAAATTAGCTACTCATAATTTGAATAAAAATACACATAATTTTTATTACTAAAAGAGAAAGAAATTACAATAAAGCTTTTAAAAATAAAACACGCAAGAGTTGGAAAATCCATAAATTTTCAGAGAAAACTATGTAAATATGACTGAGGAAAAATGAGGTGCTCGCACCTCATTTACTTTGTAAATTACAAGGTATTTGCAATTTGCAAAGCTATCACTTTCCCACCAAACATGCCATGTTTGGTGGATCTGTGATTTTTAAATTTTTGTGTTTTATGACTTTTATAATTCATATAACACATTTTGGATTTTTCATCAATTTCGGTCTTGAAATTTTTGTCAACAGTAAAGTTGTAGATCTTTGCGTCTTCTTTCATCTGGAACTGGAATCACTTCAATCTGATATCAGAGTAAAAAATTATGGTCAAAATATGAACGTTGCACATGGTTGGAATTTCTGAAGTTATACACTGTTAGAACGCCCTATTAAATTTCTGGCATCCATATCAAGTCCATTTTTCTAGATATGCATCTAAAATATTATTTCACCTACATAAAATATAAAAATCACAATAAACATAAATATAATTATTATTTAACAAATGTGCTTAATTAAAGGGATGAATGAAACTATAAGTGTAAAATGATTAATTTTTTTTTTAATAAATGTGCATTTTTTAGTGTTCATCACACCATCCAACCAGCTTATTACTAGTCTCTAGTATTTTAAGCGAAAAAAACTTTAAAAAGACAAATTCTTATCCAAATTAATAATTGTTTTCTTTCTTTCTAAATGATCAAATAAATAAATTCTCATGTACTTTTTACTCATCTTCCATACACATATAAAATAAGGTATTAATCAATTCATTGTGCCCACAATATTCACAGGTCTCGTTGAAAAGATAGTAATATTTTTATTTTAAAATTATATTAGAGTTCATACCATTTGACAATGAAAGTTTATTTATAAATACAAAAATAGATTTTTTTTTTTTAAATAATGATGCATCTTCAATCCTCGTAACGAGCTTTGGGCCATTGACTCTCAAACCAGTTGGTTTTATGGCACTAGGTGTTAAGACACCTCTACGGACTTAATTGCTCGGATATCATATATTAAAAAGAAAAAGTGTATGATTTCCTTAAGCTTTCTCTTTAACCCATGTAACAAGTTTTAGATCAGTGACTCACAGACCAGTTGGCCTTATAAGTGTTAAACACCCATACGGACTTAATTGCTCGAGTTAGAGAGGCTACGAAATCGAACTTATCCAAATATTTTTTTTTCTTTTTTTTTTTTTTTTTTACAAACTCAAGCTCTACTGTTTTACGCGAACAATCACTGCTTACTGAGGCAAGATGTATGGTTACTAAAGAAGAGCATGATTAGATTTTTTTTAATAAAAACACTAATTACACTGTCTTTAGATGCTACCTTCAACAAACTAGAGAACTGAATATTATAAAATTTTCACTTACAACCCAGGTTTATATGTTACCGTGTATGTTGATAATACATGTCAGATGAGCATATGAAGATCAAATTTAATCAATATTATGGAGAATTCACAAATTTAAATGATTCAAAAAGAAAGGAATAAAAATAACTTGTTATGAATTATTTTAAGATGCGTC
Organism: Zanthoxylum bungeanum; assembly: GCA_019454045.1. Taxonomy (NCBI): domain Eukaryota; kingdom Viridiplantae; phylum Streptophyta; class Magnoliopsida; order Sapindales; family Rutaceae; genus Zanthoxylum; species Zanthoxylum bungeanum. The sequence goes on along the minus strand of SKCR01021387.1, from coordinate 111,089 downwards.
TCAGGAGTTAAAACTCCTTACACAGCCACCTCTGAATAACAATTCCACTTAGTTAGTCAAAAATTTGTTGTTAGTTTGTGTGTATTTTTTTAAAAAAAAAACACAAAAGAAAATCAACATAATTTTTTTTTTTACACATAAAATAACAACATTAAAAAAAACACTTTGTTTTGAATGAAAAATATAGCAACGAAATATAAAAATAAAAACTATCTAGTCAACTATCTCATCCCCCCTCAAAAAAAAAAAAAAAATTTGAGACATTGTCCCCAATGTCCGAAAAATAAGATGTAGAGTTTAGAAGACATCATCTGGTTAGTGTGGAATTGACAATTGAATCTACGATTATTTAAAAGAAAAAAATTACAGATTAAGATTCAAGTCCACTTTACGCTTCTTGCCACGGTCGTTACCAGACCAATTCAACTTGGAAAGAATGAGGTCGATTTCTGGTTCATAAGATAAAAGTTTGTCAATTAAATCATCAACATTTCTTGCAATTAGGAAGATTTCTTTTACCAGTTTTGAAATAAACTCATTTCTTTTGGCATCCTCAAGAAATACAAAAAGAAAATCGAAAAATCCATCAACATTAAGTAGTCTAATGGGTTTTTGGTGAATGTTCAAGTTCGCTCATGACGCAACTGTGAATATTTCTTCCAACGTGCCCACATGGTAAAGTAATAAAAACGTCAGCATGATTGATCATTTCAGTAAGTCTTTCAGATATACCTGAGACAATGCATTCTTTTCCATTTGATTTTCCGATGAGGTTTTCCTCTGTCAAAGATTTTGGAATGATCCCTAAAACTTGACTGTCACCTTCTTACACGATATTTGAAACACATCCCATTTGTCCAAGATTGCCACTGCCATATACTAAGTGCATGTTTCTTTCCGCCATAACTCTACCCAATTCTTTTGCAGCCTCAACAATTTCTGGTTTAGTTATAGAGCTAGTTCCACAAAACACACAGATATTAGTGACTCGTCTTCTTGAAGTTGTCTCCATTTTTGTTCTATCTATTATCTAGATGGGTTGAAGAGAGAAATGACGAGTTGCATTTATGGATCCTGAAAAATGGTGAATGATAAAAGCACAAGTATCTGTAAAATGATAATTGTCAGATGAACAATAAAATAGATCATGATGGTAAAAAAGTTTAGATACTGTCGGCAAAAATTAAAGTAAATGAAATCAAAACAGTAAATTAAAGTAAATCAAAACAATAATTTAAATGAAAGGAAATCAAAGCAATAAATTGAAATAATATGTACTAGTAGTTATGATTGTGGCTCACATCTTCCCCTAGTTTTACGTCCAGTAAAGGCTTGAATGCTCTCTATGGGTCGGGGATAGGCTTCCCATCCAATTTTCTTATAAATTGACAAACAGGGTCTTTTATAGTCATATTCCCGAGATTGTATTGTTGTCTTTCTTTTTGAAATTATTTATGCAAATTGCGAATTACTCGATGAGCATGTCCACTAGGATGCATCTCAAGAGTCAGTGATATATCATCTAAAGACTCCTTACTCAAGCCATCTCTAATAAATTGAATTTTATCTTCGCGATTGCCAGACACCATTCCTAAAGAACGACAACGAGTGTTGAACGTCTAGCGTGGACATTTATAACAAACACCTAACTGTTTAACTCTTCATTTCTTAGCATATGTGTTTTTCCCTAAACCAGACATGTAAGAAATTAAAGAGTTAGATGACTTACCTGCCAAGCGAACCCTTACTTCAATTACCTAACGAATATCACTAGGAATACCATGGATCATCAGAAGCTTCATTCTTTCGGTGCGTGCTTTATAAATTTTCATCAGAGCATTTTGGGGAAGAGAAGAAAAATATTTTATGGAGTTTTGCTAGATTTTCTTCCATGCATTTATTGCAGGGTATCGGTAATTTTAGGAAACTGAAAGAACCGACTTAAAGTCACGGAGTACCGTTATCCGCTGTTTAATTGGGGTGCAAGATTCTAACAAAAAGAGAAAATAAACAAAGAAATGCTGCAAAACTTGAGAAAAAAAAGGAAATTAGACGAATACAAAAGAAAAGAAAAGAAAATACATCAATCACAGTACACTGGGTTTGAAATGAAAAATGATTCTTGAAAATTTGAACACTCAAAAAATGGTTCAATACGTTGTCCATTCACTTTTAATACATCACCATCCATATGATTCTCAATGTCAATGGCTCCAAATGGGTAAACATGTTTCACAATAAATGAGCCATTCCATTTGGATTTCAATTTTCTAGGATATAAATGAAGACGAGAATTATAAAGCAAATTTTTTGACCAATTTCAAATTTTACTGTCATGAAATGCCTTAGTTTTAACTTTAAGAATTTTTTATTTCTCATATTAATTCCTTAACTCTTCAAGTTCATTTAATTGCAGTTTACGTTTATGACTGACATTTCAAGGTTTGAATTAAAAGCTTTAATAGCCCAATATGTCTTATGTTCAAGTTCTACAGGCAAATGACGAGGTTTTCCATAAATTAGACGATAGGGAGACATTCCCAAAGATGTTTTGAAAGCTGTTCGGTATGCCCAAAGTACATCAGTCAGTTGAAGGGACCAATCTTTGTGATTTGGGTTGACCATTTTTTCCAAAATTTGTTTGATTTCCCTATTTGCTAGTTCAACTTGATCATTTGTCTGATGGTGATAAGAGGTGGAAACTTTATGTGTAACTTCATACTTTTTTATTAAGGACTCAAAAGGCCTGTTACAAAAATGTTTACCTCCATCGCTTATAATGGCTCAAAGGATTCCAAATCGACTTAAAATATTTTCTTTTAAAAATTTAATCATAGTTTTGTGATCATTGTTTCGACAAGGAATCGCCCAACCCATTTTGAGACATAATCGACTACAAATAAAATATATAAAAATCCAAATGACGGTGGAAATGGATTCATGAAATCTATCCCCCAACAATCAAAGATTTCGATGACAAAGATGAGATTTAAAGGCATCATGTTTCTTTTTGAAATGGATCCCGACTTTTGACAATTTTCAAAAGTTTTGCAAAAAATATGGGTATCTTTAAAAATGGTGGGCTAATAAAATCCACACTGCAAGATTTTTACAGCGATTTTCTTAGATGAGAAATTACCTCCACATGCTTCTGAATGACAAAACTGAATAACACCACTTATCTCACAGTCCGGCATGCATCGTCGAAAAATTTGATCAGGACAATACTTGAACATATATGGATAGTCCCAATATAATCTTTTGACTTCGGTCAAAAATTTCTTCTTGTTTTGATGGCTCCAATCTGGAGGTATTTTTCCTGTTGTAAGAAAATTGAAAATATTAGCGAGATTAAGATTTTCCCAAATCACATTTAGTCCATTTCAGTTTCTCCCAAGCGTGTTAGAGGCCACCCTAAGGGTCTCATATCAGCTCGCATACATACATTACATCATGATATACACATGATACATAGTGAAGTGTTAACAAGTAATTGAATAGATAAACTAGCCTAATTTCGTAACTTTTTCCTCAACCCATTTTCTAATCAAGATTATCAATTGAAGGTCATCGCAGGAAACACAAATTTCTTCAGTGAAGTGAAGTAAGGCTAGCAGGACTCCAAATTTGTGAGTGGATACTTTTTGACAAGAAAGCCACTTGGATTCGAAATCCAAGCAAACCCCAAGTAACGGACAGAACCCCAAGAACCGCGAATATGATTTTGTAGAAATAAAACCCTTCCAAGGCCACAAAGAAAACCCACAAAGAACTTGCCCTTGAGAACCTTTAAGATGAATCCTTGTAGTGTTTTGCTAGCAATGGAGACGCCACTAAGTTTGCCAAAACTTAGATAAGTCGATTCAAACTTGAAAAGGGGAATCCCTCCCTTACAAGAATTCGGCCATAGCCAAAGCTTTAAGCTTTTTAGTTTTTTATAAATTCCGTTGGTTGTTTTCAAATGAAGAAGAAAGTAAGCTTAAATAGTGTTACAAAAAGAAACCCTAAAGGCATAAAGACAACAATGCCCCTAAAAATGAAATTACACAAATAACAAGTCTTTAAGTCTTCAAATGCCTAGGAAGCTTTATTCTAAACTGATTTGGGCCAAGTGAAATGGTTTTGGGCCATTTCCATCGAAGCCCACATGCATATCTATTTGTTTGTTGCAGTCAGCCATAAAACTCTGAACTAATCACGTCATTGCTTCTCTGAGTCTTTTGGTCATCTGCCTCGTAATTGGCCCTTCTGGTACTTGTAATGCGTCCTTTGGTTTGTTGTCGGCCTGGATCATGTCACTTTTGTTTTAAAAGTTGATTATTTATTTATTTATTTGTTGTTTGATTTGATTAAGACTTACTTTTACGCACAATAGGGCGATAACCAAACCTCTTTATAGTTGTTTCATAAATGAGAATCCTTTTGAGAAATCATGATTTTAAAAGTATGATCTGGATTTGATTATTCGAGGCATGGGGGAAAACCCACCTCGGTATGCAACTTGATCAGATAAGAATTGACGAACTCAGATATCGTGTGCACACGCAGTTCAGGACTAAGATGACAGATGCCCCTAAATTCTAGATTCAGAGCCTAAAGGGTAGCGTAGATCCTCACCCCCGATCTAGTTCAAAGGCTCGAGAGACGACGATACGTAACGCCTCAATACCACTAGTTTCAGGGACAGGAAGTGGCATACTTTGGGGGACAGCGATACTTAACGTCCCAATGTCATGAGTTTGCACTCCTGGCTCTAGTTAGGCATATGAGAGGATGGCGAACTCCCCCATGCGTCAGGGTTTTCAGAGGCAAATTCCAGTGACAGGATTTCAGAGATAAGGTTTTCAGAAATGATAGTTTTCTAAAAGGAGTTTTATAAAGAAAAGTTGGTTTTACAGCAAGACTCAGAGTTTTACAAACAGAAAAGCTTTCTCAGAAAATTTTTATTGAAAAAGTTGTGTTTTCAGATAAGGAAATAGTTTTTCAGAGAAAAGTAGATTTTTGGTGACAGTTCGGTTTTAGAATCATGAGTTTTCATAAAAGTACACCAGTATTTGTTTTAAACCGTCCACTCACTTAGATCGTTCAACGATCTAACCCCTCACTCCCAGTTCTTTATTTTACAGGTTTATCCGGAGGACAAGCTCGAGAGGACGGATACTGATGGTAGTCATTAGGGTGTACGGTCCACCAGGTCAAGTCAGAGATAGAGTTCAGTTCAGTCAGAGTCAGGGAATGTCATGTGTCATATAGTAAATATTGCCTATGAAATGCACTATGAGTATTCACTGTTAGAGTTGCAATGTATATTAAAATCGAGGATTTAGTATGAAAAGTGTTATACATTTATGTTGATATAGTTGGGCTTTGGTTTCATGCATGAGTTTTTATATATGAAATGAGATTAATAGTTGTCAGAAAGTTAGAGGCTTAGGGGAGTAGGACAACCTATTTCCTGCTGGTAACATCTCCGGATTGGGGATGTTTTAAAGATGGTATCAAAGCATGGTCTAGGGAGTCGGTAACTGCAATGGGCAGAGTGTTGAGGTCTTGTATACGCAGTTTGTCCAAGATACCCGTATATGAGGCACTACCTCTCCAGTATTCGATTCTCGAGTAAGTTCTCAAGCTCCATAGACAGATTAGTAAGAATTCCCAAGTTATTTGAATCTTATTCCTAGTAGAAGTAACCAAAATTCTTGTTCTAGTTAAGGATTCTTCTGTAGCAATCATGGCCTATTAGTCGAAGTTCAAGACAAGTTGAGAGAATAGATAGTAAAGTTTTAAGAATAGACACGCAAATGAATGAGAAGAGAAAGCTATAAGAAAAGTAAAAATTGGTACATAGAAGTTCAAACAACCAGTGCGAATGGGAGATAAAGGTACAGAAACAGATATATAAGGAAGTTGTTGGGTTCCTAAAACATGCCAAGGATCTTATAAGTCATGATTTCGTGTGAATACTCAAAGAAGTTGTGGAAAAACTTACATTGATCGGTTTCGTTGGATGTTGGAAGTTCAAAACATTTGTGTTTGAGAAAAGCTCCAAGCCTTTCCCTTGTGTTCCAAACTCTAGGATTTTTTTCCCTAACACCTTGGTTGACTCCTTGTATGTGCTAGCAAGAAGAAATTTTGAAGTAAAATTTTTGTAAGAGGAGAGATGAAGCAATCGGGAATGGCTAGGAAAAAGGGAGAGAGTTTTTTTTTTTTTTTTTTTTGATTTTTGATTTTTGTGTTATGTATATGATTTTCAAAAAATCAAATTCATTTACCAAAATCAAGTTTAGGTATATGTCATTCAAAATGACAGAATATGTTTTACAAGCTACCAAAAATCACCACCAACTTTTATCAACCAAAAGTAAATAAAGTTGACTAGTGATGTGAGTTAGTGGGCGCCATTTTAAAATTCAAAATTCGAGTGGGCCCGCTTAACACACTTTGGGCTCGGGTTCGTTTAATTCCGAATTAACGAATTTTCCGTTGCGACATAATTAAATCTAATTTAATTAAATAATTATGCCTAGCAAAATTATTATTAAAGTCCATTACGAATTAATTCTAAATTAATTCATTCGCCCGAATTAAAATCTAATTTTAATTCCGCTTTGAAATATAATTTCAATTAATATATCGAATATATTATTTAATCGATTAATTCCAAATTAATCGTTCTCTCTCTACTATTCGAATTTTATCCCAGATAAATTCTTGCCGTAATTAATCCTAGATTAATTTTCTCTCTCTTATAGTTAATCATAGATTAATTCTGTTCGAGTCAAACATCATCGGTGAATATTTAGGAAGCGACCCATGAGATCCCTGGATATGTTGGTAGTAAATCCGGTCGTCGGACTATCCGAACACGTGCGTACCTCATACCACGTTCTTACCGATTTACAAGACATGATTGGCTTCTAGAAAAGCATTGTGCCTACCCAATTCTCCAGAAATATTCTTTTAAGGAATACATAATCTATATCAGGCGTAGTATACTAGGTATTGCGTATTGCGATCCAGCATCAAATGTCACATGCTAGGCCTGTGGCTGGAATTGTGTTTGCCCCGTACGAAGCATATATCGGATCACTAGCAACTAATCTCTTTAATCGGATAATCATGACCTTGTCATATTATCCCGATAGTTACAACATAATAGAGTACCAGTTCTGTATCCCTGGGTGATCATCATCTCCAAATGACTGAAGTGATACTTTCATCTTGACATCACACCCAATACACTACGATTATTAATAAACCCAGAAGAGGCGTACACAAAACCTGTTAAAGTCTCGGATGACCAAAACCAAAACGTATTGATTGTCGCAAGTATTAGCGATGCAAGTATTAGGTTAACACCGAATACACCTACCCTGATTCGGATTCCCATAGACACATAGTCATACTACCAATGAGATTCTGAGGGGTCTATCCAGAGCGAATCTGTTCCCATGGTAAACAGAACCTCCTATTACACTTGCATGAGTATCCAATACCCAAATATATGAGAACTATATCGTTACACTTTCATAACGCGCACAAGTGTAATACTAGCCTATTCCACATTATCGATGTCCAATCTCGATAATACTACTGTGGACGCTGGTTTTCACCCGAGGTCCACAATCGAGAATTTATTGGTTAGGGGCACTAGCGATCCTGCAAAACAAAGGTAGAGTGAGCGGGAGTACTGCCCACCGGTGTGGTGGGTGCCGGGGCACTCCGACGCTCAAGTCAGTAGTGAAGACGAGTTGTAAGTAATGGAAAGGCAAGACTAGAGATTACATTGATACTCGTGTACAGCCGTGTGGCCGGTAGATGTCAGATACTGAGAACTATGGAGAGAATATTATGGAGCTATGAGAGTTGATCCCCCCTTTTCTCGTAGATTTATTCTCTTTATATACACACCCTTAGGAAGCGTGTGTATTTACTGCACTCGATTGCTCGTCCGTTTGGTGTTGGTAACGACTATTTTTATGAGGGGTAATTATGTTCGCCCGTTGAAGGCTGGAAACGGCTGTGTCATAAGTGGTGTTAATGTATTTGAGTGTTACATGGGTTAACGTATGGTGGGTCCTTGGATTTGTACTAGGTTTGGGCCTGCAAATCTTTGGGCCAATATACACTAAAAATTCGGGCTTCCTAAGAAAGTGAATCTGTGAAGGCAACTTGGGCTTGAAGTTAAAGGTCGAAATTGCCCTTGGACCAAATTTGGCCCGTACAGTTTGTCCCATACTCTCTAAGTCAATGAGTCATTGGCTTGGAGAGTATTTGACGCGCATGTCGAGACCATAGGATGAAGGTGTACCTGAGCGTCGGTGCTGCCTATTGATTGAACTAAACGAATGTCAAGTTATGAACTTGACTCTACATGATCCATCGTGGATGTGTCTAGTCGAATGAGCTAGATGAAGGTCAATATCATGAACTTGACTCTACAAGAGCCATTGGGGAAGTACCCAGTCAACTGAACCAGATGAAGGTCAGAATATATGTCATACGACATGTGTAATATATGTCTACAACTTGACTCGACATGAGTCCATGGGGGATCTCCCCGGTCGATTGAACCATATGAAGGTTCATGAGTTATTTCACACGATATTGTCGTATGGACTGTGGGAAGTCCATGTCTTCATTTGACTCGACATGAGTCCATGAGGGATGTCCCCGGTCGACTGAACCAGATGAAGGTTCAGGAGTTGTTTCACACGACATTGTCGTATGGACTGTAGGAAGTCTATGTCTTCATTTGACTTGATATAAGTCCATGAGGGATGTCCCCGGTCGACTGAACCAGATGAAGGTTCAGGAGTTGTTTCACACGACATTGTCGTATGGACTGTAGGAAGTCTATGTCTTCATTTGACTTGATATAAGTCCATGAGGGATGTCCCCGGTCGACTGAACCAGATGAAGGTTCATGAGTTATTTCACACGACATTGTCGTATGGACTGTAGGAAGTCTATGTCTTCATTTGACTCGACATGAGTCCATGGGGGATGTCCCCGGTCGACTGAACCAGATGAAGGTTCATGATTTATTTCACACGACATTGTCGTATGGATTGTAGGAAGTCCATGTCTTCATTTGACTCGACATGAGTCCATGGGGGATGTCCCCGGTCGACTGAACCAGATGAAAGTTCAGGAGTTATTTCACACGACATTGTCGTATGGACTGTAGGAAGTCCATGTCTTCATTTGACTAGACATGAGTCCATTGGGGATGTCCCCAGTCGACTGAACCAGATGAAGGTTCAGGAGTTATTTCACACGACATTGTCGTATGGACTGTAGGAAATCTATGTCTTCATTTGACTCGATATGAGTCCATGGGGGATGTCCCCGGTCGACTAAACCAGATGAAGGTTCATGATTTATTTCACACGACATTGTCGTATGGACTGTAGGAAGTCCATGTCTTCATTTGAATCGACATCAGTCCATGAGGGATGTCCCCAGTCGACTGAATCAGATGAAGGTCAGGATAATCCCGATACTATGAGTCGAAGAACCATATGAGTCTTTAATGTCTTTTGGACCAGATGAAGGTCTATGAAAGTCTTCACTCTACAGACCTGACGAAGGTCCAAGAGTCTTTCCTTATCATACTACTAGACCTGATGAAGGTCATCACACATTCTCCTGATGAGGGTCCATGTGACTATGGTCGTATGGACCTGTCGAATGGACTTGATAAAAGTCCAAGAAGGTCGTCACTTCTCACTCTACTAGACCTGAAGAAGGTCAATGAGGGTTCTCATTCCTTATTCTACAAGACCTGACAAAGGTCAATGAGGGTATAATTCCTCATTCTACAAGATTTGACAAAAGTCAATGAGGGTATAATTCCTCATTTTACATGACTTGTAATCTCAGACCATGTCATCTGAAGACCATGAGACTACGGTCGAATGAACCTGAAGAAGGTCCATGAGGGTTCTCATTCCTCATTCTACAAGACCCGACAAATGTCAATGAGGATATAATTCCTCATTCTACAAGACCTGACAAAAGTCAATGAGGGTATAATTTCTCATTCTACATGACTTGTAGTCTGAGACCATGTCGTCTGAAGACCATGAGACTACGGTCAAATGAACCTGATGAAGGTCCATGAGGGTTCTCATTCCTCATTCTACAAAACTTGACAAAGGTCTATGAGGATATAATTCCTCATTCTACAAGATCTGACAAAAGTCAAAGATGGTATAATTCCTCATTCTACAGGACTTGATAAAGGTTAGTTAGGGTTTTCATTCCTCATTCTACAAGACCATATATGTAGTGTTGAATGAGATCTTTAACGAGCGTCAAGCTTCACATGGTAGTGTCGACTGAGATCCTTAACATGTGCCAAGCTTCACACGTGTAGTGTCGAATGAGATCCTTAACCAGTGCCAAGCTTCACACGTGTAGTGTCGAATAAGATCCTTGCCAAGTTCCAAGCTTCACACGTGTAGTGTCGAATGAGATCCTTGTCAAGCTTTACACGTGTAGTGTCGAATGAGATCCTTAACAAGTGCCAAGCTTCACATGTGTAGTGTCGAATGAGATCCTTGCCAAGTGCCAAGCTTCACATGTGTTGTGTCGAATAGGACAGCTTCCTCATGCTGAGTCTCCATACATGTAGTGTCGAGTGGGATATATTAATATTAATTCTCCATACATGTAGTGTCGAGTGGGATACTCAATAAGTGCCAAGCTTCACATGTGTTGTGTCGAATGGGACATCTTCCTCATGCTGAGTCTCCATACATGTAGTGTCGAGTGAGATATCTTAATACTAATTCTCCATACATGTAGTGTCGAGTGGGATACTCAATAAGTGCCAAGCTTCACATGTGTGTGTCGAATGAGACATCTTCTTCATGCTGAGTCTCCATACATGTAGTGTCGAGTGGGATATCTTAATACTAATTCTCCATACATGTAGTGTCGAGTGGGATACTCAATAAGTGCCAAGCTTCATATGTGTTGTGTCGAATGGGACATCTTCCTCATGTTGAGTCTCCATACATGTAGTGTCGAGTGAGATATCTTAATACTAATTCTCCATACATGTAGTGTCGAGTGGGATACTCAATAAGTGTCAAGCTTCACATGTGTTGTGTCGAATGGGACATCTTCCTCATGCTGAGTCTCCATACATGTAGTGTCGAGTGGGATATCTTAATACTAATTCTCCATACATGTAGTGTCGAGTGGGATACTCAATAAGTGCCAAGCTTCACATGTGTTGTGTCGAATGAGACATCTTCCTCATGCTGAGTCTCCATACATGTAGTGTCGAGTGGGATATCTTAATACTAATTCTCCATACATGTAGTGTCGAGTGGGATACTCAATAAGTGCCAAGCCACATATTGTATTGTCGACTGAGACACCAATAACAATTACCAAGCTATATGTTGTAATGTCGACTGGGACATCCATAATAATCACCAAACTATATATTGTAATGTCGACTGGGACACCCATAACAAGCCCCAAACTATAAATTGTAATGTCAATTATAAAAAAGTGCAAGCCATACCTGGTAATGTCGACTGGGATATCCACGAAAAGTCTTCATTCGGGTATTGTCGACTGAGACATCTTCCTCATGCCAAGTATATCTCTTCATCATATGGGGTGAATGGTAGGAAAAATGGTTCCACTGAAAGGACGCGCCTTGTTCCTGATGAGGGTCAATGAGACTATGGTCGAATGGAGTCTAGAGTCGATGACAATCCCTTCATGTAATGTGAAGAATATAATTATCTTCTCATGTCGCCAGAAAGAGACGACTATCTCACCATGTAGTATGAAGTTGAAGGCAATCCATGCATGTCATATGAAGGAGATGAAAATCCTTTCAGTCGTCTGAATGTGGTGAGTCCTTCAATGTCGTATGGAAATGATAACAATTCTTCTATGTAGCCAGATGGCCTTCCACCTTATCGTATGGAGAATATGATTATCTTTCCATGTAGTTTGGAGTGGATGACATCACTAGAGAATATTTCTTAGTTGGTGGGTATGCTGGAAGAATATGAGGGTATTCTCATGTCGAATGGAATAAGTATATCGATTGGGTCTGATGATTTTTTATGTGGTCGATTGGAGCAAATGAGTTTCTCCGTAAGTTGTAGTTTTGTGAAGGTCATTTTCTTTTAAAGTTACCAATGAATACTTGTTTGGGAAGCTATGATGTCCCCAAAGCAACAATAGGTGGCTTCTGGCCTTTTTTTTGTCTAATTACATCAGATGATATCTTATTGAGAAGTATTACTAGTACATCATTTATTATGTCGCTTGGGAGGATTCAAACTTCTTTCATTGTCATGGTTGGTAGAGCTTATTCTTTTATTGTTCCTCTTATCTTCCTCCCACCTAATCTCAATGTGGGCTCGAGTCATGGCTTGATCCATAGTGTAGCATCGAAATTTAGTGAGCTTTTTGTAGAGTTTACTTTCTGAAAGTAATCCATTTCTAAATGCTTCCACTGCAGTAGGCTGATAGAGATCAGTGATTGTTATACTCACTTTATTGAAGCGAGCCACGTAGCTTCGCAAGGACTCCTCTCTCTGTTGTTGGATGGCATTAAGGTCATTGGTGGTCTTCTCAAGCTTGCAAGAACTTGCGAAATGCTCCACAAATTTGTCTGCTAGCTGTTGGTAAGACTCGATGGATCTGTATAGGAGATTGATAAACCAGGTGAGGGCAGGACCAACTAATGTTCCTCCAAATCCTCTGCACATACCGGCTTCCCATTGATAAGGAGCTAGACCCGTTGATAACATCTTATATTTGTAATGGACAACATGATCGTCTGGGTCAGTTGATCCATCATACATATTCATATCTGGAGGACTGAACTTCCTTGGTAGCTCAATGGAAGTGATGGTCTCCAAAAATTATGTATCTGAGATTGTGCCAACTCAGCTTTTTCTCACTGGTAGTCTGACACAAGGTAGGCTGTAGAGAATTGCATCTTTGAACTCTTTCATTTCCTTACGCATGGTGGAGGCAACTTGTCGTGCTTGTTCGGTTGGGTAGATATGTCGACTTCTTTCTTGATTTAGTAGATGGTTGTCCAATGGCGGATTCTCGCTTGCCACATTGTTGAATGCCCCCAGGAGATTGGTGGGGATTGTAGGATTGATGGGATGGTCTGGAGAATCAGGTTGTTGGGAGGTTGAAGAGATTTGCTCCAGTTTCTTTTGGAGGATTATATTGGATCTTCGCATGGCTTGACTCTCTTCTTCTAAAGCGCGTAATCGTTCTTGGAGTATGATCAGATGCGTAGTCATAGGATTTGGTGTCTCCTCACTACTAGAAGCCATGGTTGGCTGTGTTTTAGGAACCGTAGACTGAGAGATCTTTGTCTGCTATGAATCGCTAAGGCCCCACGGTGGGCGCCAAATTGTGGACGATGGTTTTCACCCGAGGTCCACAATCGAGAATTTATTGGTTAGAGGCACTAGGGATCCTGCAAAACAAAGGTAGAGTGAGCGGGAGTACTGCCCACCGGTGTGGTGGGTGCCGGGGGCACTCCGACGCTCAAGTCAGTAGTGAAGACGAGTTGTAAGTAATGGAAAGGCAAGACTAGAGATTACCTTGATACTCGTGTACAGCCGTGTGGCCGGTAGATGTCAGATACTGAGAACTATGGAGAGAATATTATGGAGCTATGAGAGTTGATCCCCCATCTTCTCGTAGATTTATTCTCTTTATATACACACCCTTAGGAAGCGTGTGTATTTACTGCACTCGATTGCTCGTCCGTTTGGTGTTGGTAACGACTATTTTTATGAGGGGTAATTATGTTCGCCCGTTGAAGGCTGGAAACGGTTGTGTCATAAGTGGTGTTAATGTATCTGAGTGTTACATGGGTTAACGTATGGTGGGTCCTTAGATTTGTTCTAGGTTTGTGCCTGCAAATCTTTGGGCCAATATACACTAAAAATCCGGGCTTCATAAGAAAGTGAATCTGTGAAGGCAACTTGGGCTTGAAGTTAAATGTCGAAATTGCCCTTGGACCAAATTTGTCCCGTACAACTACGACTAGAGATATTTAATGATTAAACCTTTCGTAGATTGATATTGTCTCATATCTTATTAATCCGGAATTAATCATAAGGACTTTTATCATTTATATATTCAAGTAATCTAATTACAAAATGATAAAATACCAATTTCCTTTGTCACATAGTTAATTTGTACAAAAACCACAATGTCTTTTACAAATAGTGATGCTATGGGTCATAATTGTCCAACAGAAGCATCTGAACCTGTAGTAGTAAGAAATAATACAGTAAGCCAGAGCAAGAGTAAGATGTCGGGTAAATATAAGTAAGGTTCATTTCCCCCAAGTAATATTCCTCTCATTTTCAGAAATTCTTCTAATAGACCCAATAGTTTTGAATACTTCATATAGGTAGCAAGTTTTTCCGAGTAACGAATGATAGATAGAAATATAAAGAAAGTAAGAAATCAAATTTAGACATGGGAGTTCCAATAGATATGAGATGCCAAAAAGGATTTAGAGAATTCTAGAACCCCAAATCCAGGCCCGTGAGTAGGTAAATGAAGGTCATAAGTGGAAATGCTTAGTTGTTTTTAACTTAAGAATCCGATAGACAATGCCCTGACCTACCTAGATTATTAGCCTTCAATTATACCAGTTAAGGAAGTTGTCCTGACGGAGCCTATCTCATACCTATCTTGCGTGAGTAAAAGACTCTACCAGGACACAAAGTATCAGAACAAGAGGCCGATATCCATTTATATGTAGATTAATGCCCCATTATTTACCAACTTTGATAAGGTAACAGTAAAAAAAACCCAATATCTGAAATACTGTACTTTGAGACAAGGACATTAGATCTTGAGAAACGGTTTACCCAGAAAGGAACCAATGAAGTTTTAAGGATAGAAGAGAAATGACCCTACATAAGTCAAGATGGCAATTTCCTAATACTAGAAAGAAATCCATAGATCAGATCAATACTAGTAAAAGTTCACATAGGTTCAAAAGGACAAACTCATGACATAAGAAATACTTATAATTTAATAAAGAGTACCAGTGCGGGCAGGAAGATTAGATGGCAAAAATGTGGCTTATAGCTAGAGCATAGAGCAGAGATCTAGGAAGTAGCTAGAAGAACGAACCACCACTAGTCTCAGTAGCATGGTTTAGAGCCAAGAGATAGAATATAAAAACAGTAAGTGGGGAATAGAAAGTGACAAGATAATTCAGTACTTATGATGATATATGTAGCGTAGCGTAAAGACAATAACGTAAATGGAGACCACATAATGGATAATAAAAATTTGGAACCCTAAGACAATAAGTAATCGATTTAGGTCCCGACAAAGCGAACGACGATTCTTCATTCCAGTAAGTCTTACTTTAGTCAATATATAGACACCCAACCAGAAGTGAAAAGCATATGTCCACCCCTCAACTTAGAGCCCAGTAAGGATTTGAATAAATAAGGGAGGGCATTGGACATGATGGATGAATCACGAAATAGCAAGATAGTCGAACAGTAGAACAAATGGCTTCAAGAAAATAAAGGTTCAAAAGAGTAAGGATTCAAAGTAAGCAACATATAGTAATGCATAAGTAAGATACCCATTTATACAGAGTTTCCCATAGCTTAGAAACCCAACTTATATAGGATTAGTGAAAGTGTAGTACCCAAGCTAAAAGATTAGTAGTGATGTCATAACATGTGTTAATATATGGAGCTTCTAATGAAGTGAGGACTTAGGAGACTCAAGAAACCGAGATAATGAGGAAAGTCAAGTAACATAGCAAAATTTAGAAAGTAAGAATAACAGTGGGAGTACGATATAAGTTTGAGAGAGCATGAGCCTTATGGAGGTTCTTAGTAAGAAGTAGTATGACAAATAGACAGAGGTAAATTACGAGTAAAGTTGAAAGAGATAATCCATATGGTTTTTAGCACAAGTACTTGAGTCTGGGAAGTAACACCAGATATGCAAATAAGAGAGTCCTAAGCTCATAAATAAGCAGCACGCACAATTACATCACATGTAACTAGTGAGAACACCGCAACCAGAAAACTCTAGGATAAACTCCACCCTCCCAACCCTCGTCAGACAACAGCGATAAAGATGGACCTCGATGTTCGCCTTAAGACACTCCTTAAAATAGGTGAATGTGCAGTGGAAGGAGGGCGAAATATAAAGCATTTGAATATAATACAAGAGCATAATGGAAGAGGAAAATATCCCTAAGTGAGAGATTTAAAAGAGAAGTTGTTTAGATGAAGAGATAAAATATTAGTTTAGTAGTGACGGGGATATAAAAGAATAGCGTTAGACATGGTTAGGGAATGAAAGAGATAATATCCTTCTGGTAAGGAAATAGAGACATAGATCACGAAATTCCATGTATATAATAAGATCAGAAGGGAAGACAATAAGGTCAATAAGTCAAAGGTTTGGAAGTGGAACTGTCGAGATATGGCGACAATAGGAGAGAATATTGAGTAAGCAATGACAGAAGGACGTAACAATAAGATTTCTCATTATTGGTATGAAACTAAAGTTCTATTACATCTTAACTCACGTAATCCATGTGAAGTAACCAACCATAGTTAAAGTCGACCTAACCACCATGAGTTTGGGATGTCATTAGCCACGGGTATGGGTGGTTTGGTAAATGTGTAGTGTTGTATGAAATCGAGGAGATAAGTTCACTTCAATACTGCATTTGGTATATAGTGTGAGTTATCAATGTATACTTTATGTAAACGGTCATCAGATAAAGATAAAATCCATAAGTTTGTGTATATTTATGTATAAACACTTGATAAAGCAAGAATATGGAAAAAATAAAAGAGGAAGATCCCAAGATGCAACTAGGTATGGAGAACAAGTTAAGGACATTGTAACCGAATTCGTAGTAAGAACGGAAGTAAAAGTATGGATAGAGCATGAATTAGAGCTAGAACCGAATCGTCAACGTCGACGTTGAAACAGAGAATATAATTTAAGCAAAAGTATACATACGGTTAAGCTCAGCTTAAAAACCTTGATTCTAAGTCATTAGCAAATTGAGAAAGATCCCAAAGAGGCTACCCAGAATTAACCTCATTGGTAGAAAAGTCATTTAGTAGATAACACTAGTAAGCAAGAGGTACATGAAGAATTTAAACTCGCACTATGAAATGTTAAGCCCCACAGATAGTCAGAAAAGTGAGAACTTGAAAAAACAAAGCCCATAAGCAGTTGAAGCTTAGTAAGAAAATAAGAGAGTTAAATAGTTAAGTTATGGAGATGAATGCTAATTTGTGATGGGTAAACAGCGCTAAGAGAATATACAAGAGATTATTCTTTTATACACTTACACCAGAATGGAAAGTACATGCAAAAGGCTTAACCATTGAGGACGCTAGTATTTCTAGAGAAGTTCGAAAGTACCCGTTAGGAAGAACCAGATAGAGACAAGTAAGGTTGGTTATAGCTAGAAGTCTAAGAATGAGATTTTTGTAAGGCATAACTATAGTTATAGCTTGACAGTAGTATTAAGTATCCAACAGAACTCTTACGAAATAATAACGAGGAATTGTCACTCAATCAAGAGGTATCATGCATGAAACAGATATTAGAACAATAAGAACAATAACGTATACTTATTAGCTAAAGAATGAACGATCAGTTTGATGAAGGTATTGGTTGCTAATTCATAGTGAACCTAGGTGATGTGAATATTTTATAGTAAAATAAGAGTCCATGCAGACAAAAATGAAGTATAAATTTTAGTTATGACCTCCAAGACACATCATTCAATCCTCTATTATCCTAGGATATGACGACATCATGTGGAAAGTCGTCGGGAAGTTGTGCATAAAATGGATGAAGCGGAGTGAAGTATGAGTATGTAAACGGTTAAAGGTTTGTGCTTAAGAAATAGCATGTGAACCATGTGATTTGCGATAACATGTTCAGTATCGGGAATTTCAAGTCTAGACGGACTCCAAAATTCCAATTTTAAATAGGATTCGAGGACGAATCCTATTTAAGGGGGGAGAATTTGTAACATCTGATGACTTCGATGACTTTTACGTTACCAAAGCCTGACGACTATTACAGTTCGGAGGCATAATACTTGATATAAATTAAGTTCGAGCACGTACGTGCTCATAAAATGACTTTTGGGACATTCAGTAAACTCCTTGAAATTCCGACGCAGAACTTAGCTTACGTCACAGCACGAGCATCCTTTAGTAATCGCGCCGTAACTTTTTCATACGGTCTCCTATCTTTATGAACTTTATATTTCCCATTTTTCATGTCAAAAGATAGATTCAAGATGATGAGCTCCATTTCCTCTTAATTTTTCTTTTTTTTTTCCAGTTTGAGCAAAGAAAGTAAAAACCCAAATTCGCACTTCTCATGCCTTAGAGTGTGAACTTGTTTAATTAGTCTTGAGAGCATGGTTATTATGCATTCTTGAAGGTGTTATGAGGGTATTATCATGGGATAAAATTTTGGGTGTAAGGATGTGATGGGAAATTGTATTGTGTGAGATAATGATGCTAGATCATGGCTTGTCTTTGGATTAAAGATATGAAATGAGTTGTGTCAAGATGAGTTGTTAGGGGTTGTTGTAAGATTTGAATTGGAATTGAGGAGTTGATGATGGGTCATGTTTTTGGACTAGCGTCACGACGCGTTGCTCTTAGAGTCACGATGCGTAATGCAAAATTGCTCTCTGTTTCAGTTCTATCGTGCGGGCATCGCGACGCCATAGGCCCAGCGTCGCGACGTGCTATAAAATTTCTCTCTGCATCAACTTTGCCCAGGTGGGTGTCGCGATGCGAAAATCTTGGCGTCGCGACGTGAGATTAGGATTTTACCAAATCACATTTAATCCATTTCAGTTTCTCCCTAGCGTGTTAGAGGCCACCCTAAGGGTCTCGTATCAGCTCACATACATATATTACATCATGATATACGCATGATATGTAGTAAAGTGTTAACAAGTACTTGAATAGATAAACTAGCCTAATTCCGTAACTTTTTCATCAGCCCATTTTCTAATCAAAATTATCAATTAAAGGTCATCGCAGGAACCATAAATTTCTTCGGCGAAGTGAAGTAAGGCTAGCGGGACTCCAAATCTGTGAGTGGATACTTTTCTTTTAAAAGTTGATTTTTTTATTTATTTGTTGTTTGTATTTGATTAAAACTTACTTTTACGACGATAGCCAAACTTCTTTACAGTCGTTTCATAAATGAGAATCCTTTTGAGAAATCATGGCTTTAAAAGTATGATATGTATTTGATTCTTCGAGGCATGAGGAAAAACTCACCTCAGTATGCAACTTGATCAGATATGAAATTGACGAACTCAAATATCGTGTGCACACGCAGTTCAGGAATAGGGATGACATATGCCCATAGATCCTAGATTCAGAGCTTGAAGGGTATCATAGATCCGCACCCCCGGTTCTACTTCAGTGGCTCGAGGGACGGCGATACGTAACGCCCCAAGACCACTATTTTCAGGGACATGTAGTGGCTTGCTTTGTGGGACGATGATACGTAATGCCCCAATGTCATGGGTTTGCACTCCTGAATCTAGTTAGGCGTATGGGGGGACGACGATACGTAACGCCCCCATGCGTCAGGGTTTTCAAAGGCATATTCCAGTGATAAGATTTCAGAGATAAGGTTTTCAGAAATACAGTTTTCAGGAATGATAGTTTTCTAGAAGGAGTTTTAGAAAGAAAAGTTGATTTTACAGCAAGACTCAAAGTTTTACAGACATAAAATCTTTTTCAGAAAAGTTTTATTGAAAAAGTTGTGTTTTGAGATAAGGAAAGAGTTTTTCAAAGAAAGGTAGATTTCTGGTGACATTTCGGTTTTAGAATCATGAGTTTTCATAAAAGTACACCAATATTTATTTTAAATCGTCCACTTACTTAGATCGTTCAACGATCTAACCCCTCACTCTCAGTTTCTTTATTTTGCAGGTTTACCCGGAGGACAAGCTCGAGAGGACGGATACTGATGGCAGTCACTAGAGTGTTCGGTCCACCAGGTCAAGTCAGAGATAAAGTTCAGTTCAGTCAGAGTCAGGGAATGTCATGTGTCATATAGTAAATATTGCATATGAAATACATTATGAGTATTCACTGTCAGAGTTGTAATGTCTACTAAAATCAAGTATTTAGTATGAAAAGTGTTATGCATTTATGTTGATATAGTTAGGCTTTGGTTCCATGCATGAGTTTATATATGTGAAATAAGATTAACAATTGTCAGAAAGTCAGAGGTTTAGGGGAGTATGACGACCTATTTACTGCCGGTAACATCTTCGGATTGGGGATGTGTCAAAGTATTTGAAATGAACTTTGATCAGTTGTGAATTTTGATATTTCAGATATATCTGACCATAAAAATATTATAATATAAATATAAATATAATATAATAATAATAAAATTTTGGATAATAAATAAATTACTTTTTAAATTTTTGGATATCTAATATTGGTTAGCAAATTTTTTTTTTTAAATTTAATCATTTTGCTATTATTTTGATTGGATAAGATACGAATATATGGATATCATGGAAAATTTTTATGATTATAAATAGGTATGGGATATAAGATTTTAACTTTGGTAATATCTCAACAAAATACATATAGTATCTGTTGTCATCTTCAACATTAATATACCATATCCATGGTCATCTCCAACATTAATTACTCAAATTTTGTGCGAAAATTTAATTTAAACTAACCTCATTCTTCTATATATATTTTTGCACTCTTTCATCTATAAAATAAATGAATTATGAAAGAAAAGTGATTAAAATATTACTCCATGAGCATGATCTATACTTCTGGATAATCGTCATCTATTCACAATTGAAAATGGCAATGACTTTTAAATTTGATGGCGACTTAGATTTGTATTGGCCCCCGTCGTTTTAAAAGCAAGCTCTAAGGCATGAACATGTTTAAAAGAAAAGTGATTATGGTTGTGAACGAACTGAGCCGTTTATGAATAGTTGGGCTCGATTCGTATTTGACTTGATTTAAGATTGATTAGCTTAATAAATGAGTTATTCGATTTCGAAAATAATAACTCGATTATTAAACTAGACCAACTCACAAAAGCTCGATTCAACTCCTTTTTTGTTCGTGAATACTATTCAAAATAAACTCGAAGCGGATCGTAGAGAGTAGAGACATAACTCAATTCGATAATATAGAGAAGGTGAGTCATAAATATTTGAATTTTGTAAGGAATTTATTTAAAATTTGAAGAAGTAAATAAAAATAAAATTGAATTTTTTAAATAATTCGAGTTCGAGTCAAAATCAACTCGTTTAATAATTGAGTTCGAGTCAAACTCAATCGCAATATTTTCTTAACGAGTCGAGTTCGAATAGTCACCACTGGCTCAATTATGCCCGATTACACTCCTAATAAGGATCAAAAGTACAAGATATAATGGATCGAAAGTTTCCCCTAAAAAACCAACCACATCTCCATTACAAGCAATCTTAACTATTAGATGTTCGGCTTCATTATATGTTCTTGGCTTATGCCTGTTCTCACTTAAGAAAACTCATTGGAAATTAATTATCAAGTAGGGGTGGAAATTTGGATTGACACGTCGTGTTATGTTAAATTTGAACTAGTCTGGATTCGATTTGGTTATAAATTATGTCAAAATTTTTAATATGATTATTAAATATTTCATAATTGTAAACATACTATTAATATGTTTTTTTTTAATCTTTTAATAACATAACATATTTTTTTAAAATATATGTATATTCAAAGTCAAATTAGTTGTGGCCTAATCATAACTAAACATTTGTTACTATATAAAATATACAACATTATTCAATTAAATATAAAACAAATTAACATGATATGGTTCATCAATAGTTATTGCATCATGATTAATCAAATTGTAACTTTTTTTAAAACAAACATGAACCCACTAGTGTTAAGTGTATGTCTGAATCTTTTCTGATCACGATTTTTTGAACCACGATATTTCTCTCCTTATATTCTCACCTCTAACGGTACGTGTGGACGTGAAAATAATTATGAAGAACACTATAGTTTTTGTGAATGATTTGTATACTAACGGTACGTGTGGACGTGAAAATAATTATGAAGAACAATATAGTTTTTGTGAATGATTTGTATACTCAACACATGAGATAAATCTTTATTGTTATTTTTTCTTGGTTTTCTCAAAACCAAAACATATTTTTTCCTTCTCTCCGGCACACATTTTTCAACTCTTGTTTTGGATGCCTTTTTCCCTATTTATCAAAAAATAAAGCCAAGTATATCCTTTTAGATATTATTATTTTGATTTTCGAAAAATCAAAATAAAACCATATAATATTTATCTTATAATTTATTAAAATATGATAATTCTAATATTTGATATTTTAAATATTTTTATCAAAATTTCAACTTTTGAAATCAAGATAAAGTTAAAAATATATATTATCTCATTAATATTTGATTAATCAAATTAACCAAATATTAATTTGTAATTATCAACTAATAAGATAATTCTTTTAAAGATAATTTTTAAATTTTCAACTTTTGAAAATATTGTCTTATTAAATTAAAATTTAATTAATCAAATTAATTAAATATTAATTTTCATAAATTAATAAATAGTTACATTATCTATTGATAAATATATTATGACAACTTGATCATAATCTCCAAACTAGAGTTGTAGGAAATAATTAGAGTGTAAAAATAATTCATAATTATTTTTCTTCGCAATTATTATCGTGTGAACGGTGATTGAAGACAACGAAGGGACCGATGAACCTATAATTCTAAGCTCCAACAATTCTGTTGATTAATTATAAAAAATTTTATTAATCAAACGAAATTATTAATTCTAAAGTAACTTCACTAAATACCTAGAATTGCACTCTCATAATTATAAAATTAACTACTTAAGATATTCGTCCATTGATATAGTCATTATATATACAATGATCCTCCATAAAAGATTCGTAAATGAGTTAGGTATAAAATCTGTTAACCTCTCCAATTATATATTTATCATTGACTTCCATTAGTTCTCAAATGAATAATTAATTCATAATTTTTATGAATCTGTCCGCTAATCGTTTAGGTCCTGAACAAACAAACAAGAGAATTTTAGGAACAGATTCCATCATATCATGGTAGCATTTCCAGTTATTCATTCAATTCATTCCCAAAATACAAGGTTTACAAAATGTAACGAATACAAAATCCTACTAGGTAAATTAAAGAATAAATTACATGATATAGGAGTCTATAAATACAATGAATTAAGATCATCACATATATGACAATCATTATGATAAAATTGATGTTCTTGATTTAACAAAAATTATTAGAACTTTTCAATTTCTTCTGGTATTGTCCTACATAATCTTATTATATAAAATACATTAATTATAATGTCTCTACATATTACAGTCTCGATAGAATCGTACCATACATAATGGAATGAAATATATTTATGACATTGAAATTTGAAGATTTCCAACTTTAAATTATAATCACGTACAAGTTTTGATTATTCTCTTTAAATTTTATCCCCCCACACACACACACACACACACATATATATATATATATATAATCTAATTTAAAGCTACATAAATAATCATGAAATTTTCATGAATTTTACAAAGCAAATCAAAATGCATACATGAAATAAATTAAATCATAAATTTATAATTAATAATGTTTTGAATACATTTACTTGTCGGACATAAAAATCCCAACAAACTCTCATTTGCCCTAAAGCAAATAAGACATGTCTTTAAGTCCCAATCATTATAGATGCCCATCAAAACTCTTTGCTGGCATGGTCTTGGTAAAAAGACCGGCTATATTCTCTATATATGGAATCTTCAGAACAACCACATCTCCACGCTGCACTATGTCCATAATCACATGATATTTCCTCTCAATATGTTTGGATCTCTTATTACTTCTTGGTTCTTTCGAATTAGCCACTACACCATTATTATCACAATAAAATGGCAATGGTTTGTTCATATCTAGAACCACTTCTAGATAAGTACAGAACTTTTGGAGCCAAATCGCTTCTTTAGCAGCTTTATAAGTAGTCACATATTCGGCTTCCATAGTTGAATTAACAACACATTATTGTTTGACACTTCTCCAAACTATAGCTCCCCCACCAAAAATAAATACTGATCCAGATATCGACTTTCGATCATCTATATCTAATTGAAAATCATAATCAATATATCCAATCGGAATCAAATCCCTACCGGAATAAACAAGCATATAGTTTCTCGTTCTCCGTAGATTTTTGAGAATATGTTTAACTGCTACCCAGTGATCTAATCATAGATTTGACTGAAAACAACTATATATTCCCACTGCATATCATATGTCAGGTCATGTGCATATCATAGCATATATCAAGCTTCCAACTGCCGACACATATGGAATCTGTCTTATATCTTCTTCCTCTTGGGGTGTCAAATGACACTGCCTCTTAGAAAGAACAACTCCATGACGAGAAGGTAAATTACCTTTCTTGAAGTTCTATATTGAATATCTAACAAGCATCTTATCAATATACAGTACTTGAGACATGGCTAGTAAGTTTTTCTTACGATCTCTAATGAGGCAGATCCCGAGAATATAGTTTGCTTCTCCCAAATCTTTCATTTGGAATTGTTTAGCCAACCAAGCCTTTACGTTTGATAATAGTTTTACATTATTCCCAATAAGTAGAATATCATCAACATAAAGTATTAAAAAGAACACCCGCATGTCCTTGATGAATTTATAAGCACAAGATTCATCGGGATTTTGGATGAAGTCATAAGATTTGATCACCTCATTAAATCTCATGTTCCAAGATTTTTAAACCTTTTTCTTTTCGTCATTGCTTATAAAACATTATGGTTGCTCCATATAGATGGTCTCTTCAAGATAGTCATTCAAAAGGGTCGTCTTGACGTCCATATGTTATACCTTATAATCATAATGAGCAGCAACAGAAAGTAAGATTCCAATAGACTTTAGCATGACTACTGGTGAAAATATTTCCTCATGATCAACTTATTCTTTTTGGGTATAACTCTTTGCCACTAGCCTTGTTTTGAATATCTCTATATTACCGTCCACTCATCTCTTTCTTTTGTAGATCCATTTGCACCATATAGAAATTGCTCCTTCAGGTAGATCTACAAGCTCCCAGACTGAGTTGGAAAACATGGATTTCATCTCAAGTTTCATAGCTTCAAGCCATTTCTCTTTGTCATGATTTTCCATTGCAGATCTATATGTCAATAGGTCATCTTTTCCATCATCAGTGATAATAACTTATGTTTCATCTTATTATCTATATCGAGAAGGTAGTCATATTATCCTCCCACTACGATGAGATAGTAAGATGGTCTGACTCGAAGATGTGGTCTCCTCTGTTTGGGAACAACAATCCTCACAGGTTGTTGACTGATCTCATCAGATTTTAATTCCTCCAAGATTATCTTGCTTTGAGGTTTGAAGTATGTCATATAATTATTCTCAAGAAACGTGGCGTTTGTCGACATAAATACCTTGTTATCTCGATGATTATAAAATATATCTCCTATTGTGCTTTTTGCATATCTTATAAAGAAACAAACTTCAGAACACATTTCCAGCTTCAATGTCTTACCCATTAGCACGTATGTTGGACCCCTCCATATATGAAAGCGTCTCAAACTAAGTTTGTGACCATTCCATAACTCTAAGGGTGTTTTAGGTACTATTAAGATGGAATAACATTCAAAATGTAAGTTGTTGTTTATATGAAATACTCCCAAAACAATTTTAAGAGTGAAGATTAACTCAATATGGAACGAATCATGTCAAGTAAAGTTTGATTTTTCCTTTCAGCAACACAATTTTATTTAGGTGTATCAGATGTAATTAGTTGGGATAAAATCTCATACTATAATAGGTGATATTTGATTCATTATCAAGGTATTAACCTTCTCGATCTGATCGAAGGCACTTGATTAATTTGCCTATTTATTTTTTCGTTTCTAACATGAATTCCTTAAACTTTCCAAAAGTTTCAGATTTATGTCGCATTAGGTAAACATAACTATATCTTGAGTAATCATCAACAAAAGTAACAAAATACTCATAACCACCTCTTGTTTGTGTAAACATAAGTTTGCAAACATCTGAATGTATAAGCTTTAATTTTTCTTTAGCCCTATCGTCTTTTGTAGAGAAAGACATATTTGTCATCTTGCCTTCAAGACATGACTCACAGACTGATAGAATACCAATATTTAGTTCTCGTAAGAGACCATCCTTTACAAATATGTTTATCCTGTCAAGACTTATATAACCAAATCTTAGGTGCCATAGATATGTGTTATCAGTGTGAGAAATTTTTTGTTTATTTGTTTTGGGCAATTCTACTTTAAACATTTCAGCATTCAATAGTGAATTAGCAATGGGCCTTATCACATAGAGCCAATTTTCAATAAAACCAGAAAAAATATTTAAACCATTTCTTAAAATAATAACTGATTTATTATCAAAAGAAACTGAATAAAATTGTTCATAAAATCGAGAAATTGAAGTGAGGTTTCTAGTAAACCCTGGTACGAAATAAACATTATTCAGAAATAAGTATTTATTATTCTCAACATATAGCTTTATTTCTCCCACTGATGCTGAAACTAAAGCAACATTCCCAACCCTCAAAGTAAAGTCCCCATCAGCAAGCCTTGTGTAAGAATCAAGGATCTGTAACAAACAACAAATATGATTAGTCGCCCCTGAATCAATTATCCAGTGTGATAAATCATTTTCAACTAAACAAGATTCAGTAACAAAAAAATCTAATTTACCTTTCTTCTTCTGTTTCAGCTCTTTGAGATACTACTTGTAGTTTCTCCTCCAATGCCCATCAATCACATAATGGAAACATTTTCCTTTTGGTTTTTTTTTGGTGAAGCTATTCTTATTTCCTTGATTGTTATTTGGCTTGTTCATTTTACCGTTGTTCTCTATTATTTTCTCAATTCCTGAACTCTTACATTTCTTCTTATTTCTCGTTTTCTTCTTTAAAAATGAGTTATTGGTAGAAGGTTCAACAACATTTGCTTCTCACTTTTCTCCACAGAAATAGACTCAAAGGTTGTGAGTTAATTAAGCAACTCAGTCAAATTATAACTCAACTTGTTCATAAAATAATTGATTTTGAACTGAATAAATTGTGGGCTAAGGCTTTCAAAAATCATGTCTAGTTGTGTGCCTTCATCTATGGTAACCTCATTGATTTCTGCTTTATGAATTGTACTAATCATCATTAGCACATGTTCACGAATAATAGTTCCAACTTTCATTTTGCAGTTTATGACTTTCTTGACTGCTTCATGTTTATCTTGATCAGAGGGTCTGGCAAATATGCCATTTAGAGACTCAATTATCTCATAAGCGTCTCTGTCTTTTTGAGCTTCGTATTAAGCACGTCGGACATGATAGCAAACAAATAATAACGAGCTTTATCATTTGCTCGAATCCGATTTTCATAGGCATCTTTAATGTTTTTTTGGCATTCACAGCAGGTTCTAGAGGACATTCCTTATAATATCCCAAGCTTTTCGGAACAATGATGTAAGGTTTCCGAATTAAAGTTAAGGATTTGGAACGAGATGCTATTTGAAAATAAGACCTTATGTGATGGAAAATAGGTCGGAATTTTTTAAAGTAAAGTTTCGTCGCGTTATAAAAAGCTTCATTCTAAGCTCCAACAATTCTGTTGATTAATTATAATCTCTTTTATTAATCAAATGGAATTATTAATTTTAGAGTAACTCCACTAAATACCTAGAATTGCCTCTCAGAATTATAAAATTAATTACTCAAAGTATTCATCCATTGATATAGTCATTATCTATGCAATGATCGTCCATAAAAGATTCGTAAAAGAACTAGTTATAAAATCTGTTAACCTCTCCAATTACATCTTTATCATTAACAATTAAATATATGCTCAATTTCATCGTCCGACGTAAACTCATGTTCGACTACATCTTCTTATCGGTCGTCATCTTCTTCATAGTTGTCTTTCAGTCAATGTCATCTCGTGTAAGCTGAATACTGATAATATCATTCTGGACAACATTTGGTAAATGAAATATTTGCTCGACATCGTGTTTGTGCTCATCATCCTCTTTGAATTGATCATCAGTGGTATTTCATTTCTCTTGAATGTCCCAAATACCCTTTTTGTTTAATTTTTCCATAATTTTTCATTAATTCCCAAATTTTAAGTCATATAGAGACATGACATGCGTGTTTGATGACAGAAAATATATGGATCATCTTTGTAACAAGCACGCTGAACGTTGATCGACGATAGATTATGATGTAACTGAATTCTCTTTTTCTACTACCAGTGTTAAACCACTTGCATGCGAACAAGACAAACTGATGATTATGCCTGTAAATCTATTCAACAACTCATTGTAAGACAATGTTAAAGTCAATAGTACTGTCACCATGGTCTCTTGGAACTGTAATGCCATAATTTTGTGTTGAGCGTGGAATATCTCTTTGTTTTGTCATAAATCGCACACCATTAATGATACAACCAAAATATTCATATGTTTGTCTTGCAAGACCATAAGCTAGTGACGCTATGGCACTAGAGGGGTCGACATTGCCATTTTCAATCTAATTTTTTTTTATCTGAAATACATGTGAAATCATTGATTATGGAAAGTAAGATATATTATACAATAAAAAAAGTTTGGGTATGGAAAATGTTAGAGTCTATAGCGTCAAATGGTCAGAGTCTGATGCTTACGTTTTGAGAATCAGATGGTCAGAGTCGGCTGCTGGTCAACGTCTGATGCTGAAGCTAGATTTTGATATTGAGTTCGTGAACCATCAACGTCTTTATAACGTTAATGCCATGTCATCAAGAGTCTTCAGAATGTTTTGAAAAGTTTGTTAGAATTTGTTATCTTACTCCACAAGAATGGACACATGTTAACGAGAGATTGACTCTTTTAGATCAAGGCTTCTATTAGCTAATTTAAGTATGAGATTTTACTATATAAATCTCGTATTCTCATTTATAAATTGTAATGATCTTTTTCAATAACATATGAAAAGTTCTCTCTTAATTTTCTCTTATTATTCTTCTATTTCTATCACTTAATGAATTATTTTCACACCAAACAAACAATTATTTTTAGTTTTTACATGGCATCAGAGCCATAAGATCATGGCCTTATCTTCAAATCAACTAAATTCAAACACAATCGCCACATACACTTTCTCTACACCATTAAAACTAGATCAGTCCAATTTCAACATTTGGAGAACACAAGTTCTTGCCTCCATTCAAGGTAATGGACTTGAAGTTTTCATTAATGGAGCCAAAACATAGCCACCATCAACGAATACTGAAGAAATAGTGGAGAAGCCAAATGCTATTTTTGAAGAATGGGAGATGTATGATCAGCAACTGATGAGCCCCTCTCACCCTCACCACCTTAATTAAAATATTTCAAGCCTTCATTCTCTGTCTCCCAACTCACGATTTGCCCCTCTCATCCTCACCGCATTCCCCATCATTTTCACCCTTTAACTCTCCATTAAAGTGTTAAGATTTTTTTTTTTTACAAAAAAATCAAAGAAGAAACTCAAACCTTATCCTTTTCCTTGACCGATCATTGTAGAAATTTGGGGGGGGGGGGTTTGGATTTTTAAATTTCCAAAGTAAATACCTTCCTTGATCGATTGCATTGGTCGTTTAAACTTTATTTGATACTATGCAAAATAGGTATACTTAGTCTCTTTGATTTGCTTGGGTTAATAGAAATTGATGTTCTAAGAGTTGTTGGTAGGTTGTTTGTGGTTATAAAATGTTATTATTGTGATGTAGTAAAGGGAATTTTGAGCCCTAAGTTAGATGGTAGATTTTCAGCCCTTAGAGAATTTTTGGAAGAATGTTGGATTAAGGGTAATTGTGATAGATTATGTTGGTGTTTTAATGCTTGGGTGAGGAATTAATGGGTTATGTGTTGTTGAATTGAAGGTTATGATGGGCTACATTTGGGAAGTAATTCCAGCCCTTACTCTTTAATCTATAACTTTGTGACTTAAGCTATAGATTTTCTAGTTCGGCATAAATGACTAGTGTACGGGCCAAATTTGGGCTCATGGGTAAAATCGCCATTCCGCTTCCGGACAAGCAAGCATTAAAAATCCAAAGGCCCGACACCAATCACCCATCAGTCTAAAGAACCCAAAACCCTCAGAGAAAGCCCATTTGTAAGCTTATATTGGTCCAAGTTATTTCACAAGCTCATACCCAAGACAATATCTGACCAAAATGACCTCCTAACTCATCAGTTGCCAACCCAAGAAACGATTCAACTCATAACTCCCCCTCTCATTGATCAGCCGTTTCCAACATCCAACAGACAACCAATTAATGTATTAAATATGCACACCTCTCAAGAGCATATAAATAGAAGATGTAATCCACAAGCTGCCGGGAGGGTTTTTCCTGGAGAAGTCTTAGCTCTCAAACTTGAGCTCTCAGTGCTTCTTACTCTTAAAAAATCGGCCCACCACCCTCACGACAGTCAACGGAGGTCAAGGTAACCTCAGACCTTGCTCTTCCTTATTTACCGCTCGTTTCACTACTGACTTGAGTGTTGGAGTGCCTACGGCACCCACCACACCGGTGGGCAGTACTCCCCGCTCATTCTACCTTTATTTTACAGGATCGCTAGTGCCACAACCTATAAATTCTTGATTGTGGACATCGAGCAAAAATCAGCGTCCAAAATTTGGTGCCCACCGTGAGGCCTTAGCAAT
Source organism: Zanthoxylum bungeanum (assembly GCA_019454045.1). Classification (NCBI taxonomy): domain Eukaryota; kingdom Viridiplantae; phylum Streptophyta; class Magnoliopsida; order Sapindales; family Rutaceae; genus Zanthoxylum; species Zanthoxylum bungeanum. Next base: position 80,184 of record SKCR01021387.1, on the reverse strand, counting down.
TCATAACAATCAAAGATCTATCAATCTACTATTTCTAAAACACAGCCATTCATGGCTTCTAGCAGTGAGAAAACACCAGATCATGTGTCTACACAGCTAGCCATACTCCAAGAACGATTACGCGCCTTAGAAGAAGAGAATCAAGCCATGCGAAGCTCCAACACAACCCTTCAAAAACAGTTAGAATAAATCTCTTCAACCTCTCAACATCGTGACACTCCAGAACATCCCAACAATCCTATAATCCCAACCAATCTCCCAGGGGCATTCAATAATATGGCAAGCAACAATCCGCCATCAGACAACCATCCACTAAGTCAATAAAGAAGTCAACATATCTCCCCAACCGAGCAAGTGCAACAAGTCATTTCCAACATGTACAAAGAAATGTTAGAATTCAAAGAAGCAATTTTGTCCAGCCTCTCCGGTGTCAGGCTACCAATAAGGAAAAGTCAGGCCGGAATAATTTCTGATACTCTATTTTTGGAGACCATCACTTCCATCGAACTACCAAGGAAGTTCAGTCTTCCAGATATGAAGATGTATGATGGATCAACTGACCCAGACGACCATGTTGTCCATTACAAATACAAGATGATGTCAACGGGTCTGGCCCCTCACCAATGAGAGGCTAGAATGTGCAGAGGATTTGGAGAAACTTTAGCGGGCCCGGCCCTTACCTGGTTCATCAATCTTCCATACAGATCTATCGAGTCTTACCAACAGCTAGCAGACAAATTTATGGAGCATTTTGCAAGTTCTTGCAAGCTTGAGAAGACCACCAATGACCTCAATGCCATACAGCAACGGAGATGGGAGTCATTGCGAAGCTACGTGTCTCACTTCAATAAAGAGAGGATAACAATCCCAGATCTCCATCAGCCAACTGCAGTCGAAGCATTCAGAAATGAATTACTTTCAGAAAGTGGATTGTACAAAAAGCTCACTAAATTTTGATGCTACACAATGGAACAAGCCATGGCTCGGGCCCACATTGAGATCAGATGTGAGAAGGATAAGAGGAACAATAAGAGAGGAAGCTTCACCAAACATGACAATGAAAGAATCTTGAATCCTCCCAAGCGACCTAATAAATGATGTGCTAGCAATATATCTCAATATGGTGTCACTTGATGCAATTAGACCACAAAAAAGAGCCATAGGCCACCCATTGTCGCCTTGGGGACATCATAGCTTCCCAAACAAGTATTCATTGGTTACTTTAAAAAAAAAATTGGCCTTCACAAAACTACAACTTATGGAGAAACCCATTTGCTTCAATCGACCACATAAACCATCATCAGACCCAATCAACATACTTCTCCCAGTCGACATGAGGATACCCTCATATTCCTCCAACATACCCAATCGACCAAGAAGTATTCCATAGGAATGTCATATACTCCAGACTACATGGAAACATTGTCATATTCTCCATGCGAAAATATGGATGGCCATCCAATCCATGCTACATATAAGGAATGTCATCCCTTCCAACCAACATCGAAGGATTGCCATTTCCTCCATAATACATAGATGAATTGTCATCTATTCCAGACTACATGAAAAGATTATCATATTCTCCATACGACAAGGAACAAGACGCATCCCTTTAGTGGAACCATTTTTCCTACCATTCACCCCAATGATGAAGTGATGTATTTGGCATGAGGAGGATGTCCCAATGGACTATACTCTAATGAAGACTTGGTGTGGACGTCCCAGTCGACATTATCAGGTATGGCTTGCACTTTTTAAGAATGTCTCAGTCGACATTAGTAAGGCATGAGACTTGTTATAGATGTCTCAGTCGACATCAATGTGTGGCTTGGGACTTGTAATAGATGTCCTAGTTGACATTACAATTTTTGGGACTTGTTATGGGTGTCCCAGTCGACATTACAATATATAGCTTGGTAATTGTTATTGATGTCTCAGTCGACATCAATATGTAGTTTGAGACTTGTTATAAATATCCCAGTCGACATCAATGTGTGGCTTGGGACTTGTTATAGATGTCCTAGTTGACATTATAATATATAGTTTGGGACTTGTTATGGGTGTCCCAGTCGACATTACAATATATAGCTTGGTAATTGTTATGGATGTCTCGATCGAAATTTACAAAGTGTGGCATGGGACTTGTTAGGGATGTCCCACATGATATTAGTGTGTTGTTTGGTACTTGTTAAGGATGTCACAGTCGACAATACAATATGTGGCTTGGCACTTGTTAAGGATCCCAATCGACACTACATGTATGAGGCCTTGGTGTGAAGGCATTCCAATCAACATAAATGTATGAAGACTTGACATGGACATCCCACTCGACACTACATGTATGAAGAATTAATGTTATGACATCCCAATCGACTTACATGAATGAAGACCCAGAATGAAGCCTATGCCCCAGTCGACATCTACATGTGTGTAGCTTGAGACTTGTTGTGGATCCCAAACATGTATGGTTTGAGGCTTGATGTGCGGCCCATTCGATATCTACATGTGTGTAGCTTGGGACTTGTTGTGGATCCCAAATGTGAATGGCTTGGGGCTTGATGTGCGTGTAAGTGTCCTAGACATGCCACGGGATCTCTAAGCTTGATTCTTGTATGAATAAATCAAGAAAGATGCGGAATACTTACATTGATCGGATTTAGGATTTCAAAAATTCCATGGATGTTGAAGCTTCCAAGCTCATGGGTGAGTATCCTTATCACCTTCATTTGACTCACATATGTGCTAGCAAGAACAAATGAAATAAATTTTATCTCCCAAGGAGAAGTAAATTTTTGTCCAAGAGAGAGAGGAGAAATCAGCCATTTCATAATGAGAGGCCAATTGCAAATCTTCAAAAGCAAAAGCAATATAGCTTACAGCCAAAATGCAAAAGGGAAGCAAGCAGTGGCCATTTCGCCAATTCAGAGAGAGCAAATGTTTTTTCTTCTTTTCAGCCATAAATCTTGTGGCCACTTTTCAAAATTAAGTCAGTGGCCATTTGGCCTTTGTTTTTAAAAACAGAGGCAGTGGCCTCTATTGTTAAAAAAAAGAATGAAGATTAACGGCCTTTTTATTCATTTATACGACCAATTTCTTCTTATTTTCTTTTGAGGCCATTCGGCCTATATACTAAAATCAAGAAGAAAAATCAGTGGCCTTCGGCCAAGGAGAGAGAGAATTAATTAAATTTCCAAAATTCATTAATTCATTATTACATGGTAGGTATGATGTGAAGTAAATCTAATTTATTGAATTGTCAACCACTTACATCAATTGTTGACAATTGATGTAAGTCATTGGTCCTACCTATTTAATTCAAAATTTGGTTGGCTTACACAACACACTTTGGGCTCGGGTTCGTTTAATCCGATTAAATGAATTTCCGTCGTGACGTAATTAAACTCGATTTAATTAAATAATAATACCTAGCAAAATTATTACGAAAGTCGCTTACGAATTAATTCTAAATTAATTCGTTCAAACGAATTAAAATCCAATTTTAATTCTGCATTGAAATCTAATTTCATTTAATATATCTAATATATTATATTAGCCCAATTAAATAAATTAAATAGTAAAATCTAATTTCACCATTAAATTTACTTTGCCGACTAATTCCAAATTAATCGCGTTCTCTCATCTCGACGAATTTAATCCCAGATAAATTCTCGACGCAATTAATCCCAGATTAATTCTTTCTCTGATAATTAATCCAGATTAATTCTTGTCGTAATTAATCCCATGTTAATTTTCTCTCTCTTAATTAATCCCAGTTTAATATTCTCTCTCTTAATTAATCCCAGATTAATATTGTTCGAGTCAAATATCATCGGTGAATCTTTGGGATGCGACCAAAGAGATCCCTGGATATGTTGGTAGTAAATACGGTTATCGGACTATCTGAATACATGTGTACCCGGTACCACGTTCTTACCGATTTACAAGACATAATTGGCTTCTAGCAAAGCATCGTGCCTACCCAATTCTCCAGAAATATTCTTCTACGGAATATATGATCTTTGTCAGACGTAGTATACGTAGTATTATGCATTACGATCCAGTATCGGATGTCACATGCAAGACCTGGGGCTGGAGTTGTGTCTGCCCCGTACGAAGCATATATCGGATCACTAGTAACTAGTATCTTTATGATCGGAAAGTCATGACCTAGTCATACTTCCCCGATGGCTATAGCACTTAGAGTACCAGTTCTGTATCCATGCGTGATCATCATCTCCATATGACTGAAGTGATACTTCCTTCTTGACATCACACCCAATACACTACGATTATCAGTATACCCAGAAGAGGCGTACACAGAACCTGTTAAAGCCCTGGACGACCAAAACCAAAGTATATTGATTGTCGCAAGTATTAGCGATGCAAGTCTCAAGTTAAGACCAAATACACCTACCCTGATTCGGATTCCCATAGACACATAGTCATACTACCAATGGGACTCTGAGGGGTCTATCCAGAGCGAAGCTGTTTCCGTACCATCGGTAAACATAACCTCATATTACACTTGCATGAGTATCCAATACCCAAATATATGAGAACTATGTTGTTACGCTTCCATAACACGCACAAGTGTAATACTAGTTTATTACGCATTATCGATGTCCAGTCTCGATAATACTACGACTAGGGATATTTAATGATTAAACCTTTGTGGATTAATATTGTCTCATATCTTATTAATCCGGAACTAATCATAAGGACTTTTATCATTTATATATCCGAGTAATACAATTACAAATGATAAAAGAGCAATTTCCTTTGTCACATAGTTAATTTGTACAACAACACTATGTTATGTACAAATAGTGATGCTATGGGTCATATATGTCCAACAATCTCCCACTTGGCCTATAGTCAATCACTCAAGCGTCCAACACCTGAACTATGCACGGGTCGCTCAAACTTCTGCTGAGAAACAACTTTCATCAGCGGATTTACAAGGTTATCATCTGATGCGATTTATTTCATCATCACATCGCCCACGATGTATGATCTCACGAATCAGATGAAATTATTCGAAGTACGTACTTAGATCATTGATGAGACCGCGATTCTTTAGCTTGCGTTGTAGTCTAGCTCAACTGCTAACAGAACTACTCCTAATTTAATTAGGAATTATTTAGATCCAAAATGCTTCTATTGCTGCATCAGCTGCAGCAATGTTCCGCTTTTGTTATTTACTCGGCAACAGTATCTTGCTTGGAAGATTTCCAGCTCACTGTTCCGTTATTCAAACTATATATGTACCCTTATTATGACTTACAATCGTTTTATCGATTTGGAAACTTGCAACGGTGAACCCAGTCACCTCAAGTTCTTCTTTCTCTATATACTTAGAAAGCATCATTGGTTCATCCAAGATACTCAAAGATGTTCTTAACATCAATCCAGTGACCATCACCTGGATTGGTCTGATTGTGTCTACGTGTGCTCAAAGCATATGAGACATCAGGTCACGTACATATCAAAACGTACGAACACTGAGAGAGTGTCATGAGCTTTCTAGATCTATCCCAGTAGATCTTTATTCCTAGAATAAAGCCTGCTTCTCCCAGGTATTCCATGGAGAATTTTAATGAAAGCCAAGCTTTCACCGATTATATTATGGGAATGTTATTGCTAAGAAGCAATACATCATCAATGTATAGGACAACGATTGTCAGTGCACTCCCACTAACCCTCTTATATACACAAGAATTATTTTCGTTTTGAATTAAATCATATACCATTATGATTACATCAAAACGATGGTTCCAAGAACGCAATGCTTGCTTCAATCTATAAATGAATCGATTTAACTTGCAAACCTTGTTTGCATGTTTTGGCACGAAAAAACCGTCAGGATGTTGCATACAAACATCCTCCAAAAGGTTTCTGTTAAGGAAAGCGGTTTTGGCGTTCAGCTATCATATTTCATAAATGAAATATACAACATTAGCATGCATTATTCGAATGGATTTAATCATGGCAACAGATGAAAAAGTTTCGTCGTAGTCGACACTATGTCGTTGACGATACCCTTTCTGTACACGCCTAGCTGTGTACATTTGTACGTTGCCATCCATGTATGTCTTCCTTGAAGACTCATATAGTACCAATAGGCACGATGCCTTCTGGTACATCAACCAATATCCAAACTTGGTTGATATACATGGAATCCATTTCGGACTTCATGGCACTTTGCCATAAAAGGAGTCGATACCTTGTATCACTTCCTCATACGTAGTAAGTTCATCTTCCTCAATAAGATTGATATCTACATGAGGTGAGATCAGAAACCCATACCTCCCAGGTTGTTTTCTGACTCTCTCCGACCTGCGCGGTTCTTGTGTATTCGAAGATTATTGGTACAGTTTCATCTCTGATGAGCTGTTGGTGTTCCGTGAGGACTCGGTGCCTGGAACAGTAATACTCCGATTTTCATCGAGTTTTACTTTCCTCCCACTTACCACTACATATAGGAATTCCTCTTAGGAAAACCGCATGGAGAGCAACAATTACATTGTTCTCTTGTGAGTTGTATAAGTACTATACTTTGGTTTCCTTAGGATAACCTACAAATAGACACTTATCCGATTTGGGTTTTAGTTTGGTACCATCCAAACATTTAGCGTATGCCCATCATTCCCAAATCTTCAGGAATGAGAAACCCGGTTTCTTTCCTGTTCATATCTAATATGAAGTCTGTCTAACAGATTTTCATGGAACCTTATTCAAAATAAGTATTGCACTGTTTAGTGTGTATCCTCATAAGGAAATTGGTAGCTCAGAGCGACTCATATGTTTAAGTATTGTCCATCATGGTCTGACCGCAATGTTCTAATACTTTTACCGGTCTGTTTTCTTACTTCTTGTCGAAACTCTTTAAATTACTCAAAAGTTTCTGAATTGTGTTTCATAAGATACACATAACCGGAACGCGATGCCACATCCGTAAAGGTTACGAAGTATTCATATCCACCTATAGCCTAGCTAGATATGGGCCCACTTACGTCACTATGAACGAGGGCTAACAGATCGGTGGCACTTGCACTTTTACCAAGTAAAAGGTATTTTAGGCACTATGCCTAATTAAACTAGATTCGTAGACATCATTTGAATTAGAATCAAATCTGTCCTAGTATCCACTCTTCGAAAGTGTGGATATACGAGTCTTGTTAATGCGTCTCAGACGACAATGCCACAAATAAGTCTCATTAGAAATTACTCAATTTGATATATTTGTTTGTCATGTTATATGTTTGAGATTCATTTATATTCAAAATATAAGGACCATTATTTACATCTAATATAAATATCTCGATATCATCTTTATAAACAAAAACACCCGGTGTTTCGGAATATAAAAATATACCCGCAACGGGTTAAACTAGATACAGAGATAATGTTCCTAGTCAAACTAGATACATTATAACAATCTTATAATTTAAGTACATGCCCAAAGGGCAGTTCCAAAACTTAGGTTCATACGGCCGAAACAGCGACTCTCGTCCTGTTTCAGACTTGTAGGTCGATCTCATCTAAAGCCAGTTTCCCGTTTATCAGCAGATCCCGCACATCAGTACATATATTAATGTACCATATCTAGTATCAAAAATCCAATTTTAAAACCAGTAGTGAACATGTTTATAACAAACATTCTTGAAGCCGGAACTTTGTCCTGCTTTCACTTCCTTCATGTATGCCTTGTCCATACGGCAATCACACTTATAGTGACCCCGTCTACCACAGATTAGGCAGACAACTTGGGATATGTCCTTTTAAGAAGCTCTGTCTATGCATAACGGATTGAACACTAAAGTTATCATCACAATGAGTCTTCCTAAGCTCATGCTCTACTATACGCTCAACTCCGGGCTCATGCTCAAGAGGTTTCTCTATCAAATAGAATAACTTAACAGCTCTCAGGACTATCGTGATGTTCTATTCCTAATCTGAAAATTAAAGCCGTTAAAGATATTTTCCCCAGTATTATGTCATTTGACGCTAATCTTTCAGTCATCTTGATTGCTATAGTCCAACTATCCAATAAACGATTTCATGTACAATTAAATATAATGATTATTATAGTCTAACTATATAATCAAATACAATTGATAAGTTACTTTCAAATGTATTGATTACTATAATCCAATTATATAACCAACTACAAATGAAGTAGTTTGAATACAGTCCAACTGTTAAATTAAAACAACAATTGAATATTAGTCCAACTAATATATTTATAAATAATTAATGACGAAGAATGAAATGAGCACGTATTGGCAAGTATTTAAACAAAATTGCAAATTTAATACTTGTCTCCCACTATTTTTCGACAAGCCTCTAACCCTATGTGGAGTACTCGGGAAACCTAGTTTCCTAGTGGGCTAGGATCCCGTTAAATAACACACAACATTGACTTTGGCCAACAAGTTGTATGAAACTTAACTAGGTAGATCTCTGAGATCAATTGGATCTCATCCAATTCCTAGATCCAGTAGGTGGACCTCCAAGTCCGAAACATATATCCAATATATGTCAATATATCCAATATATTACCTAACATTTTTCCTCTAAATCAATTAAGCCTTGGCTTTGGCTCAACAAGCTTAATGATTATAGTTAAGCGCGACCCATTGACAGTGGGAATGCTTCGCAATCGAGTTCGATAAACAAGAAGTGACATTAACTTTGGCCAATAAATCACAACTTGCCCAAGACGTACGATATGGAACAAAGCTTCCGTGATTCAAACACATCCGCGATGGACAAAGGTCTTGACTTTGGCCAACAAACCAATGCCAACCTTGGATCTTGAGAGAGAATCACTCAATGGAAGGAAAAATGCTTAATATAAAATGAGGGCTTTTGTCACGATTTGGCAACTAATTTATTATCTTTAATTAGGTCTCATCATACACCCTTAAGCATGCATTCTAAAAACATAATAAGACTCGAATAAAATAATAATGATATGCGGATGAATATATAACAAATTATTCCTAGAACAAATCTCTCTATTTCCTCTCTCCCGCTAGCACTATTCTTAATTCTACCCAATTACATAATACTTCCAAAGAAACCTCATTTAAATTGAGGGGAATTGGTGAGAAGAGAAATACAATGAGAAAAGATGTAATAGGCTAGACACGCAGGTCCAATTTAATAAATTATAAAATATTACAACAATTTCCAAAATTGCCATCACTCTTCTAATATCCATCTGATATACGTTATTCATACATACATCCAAGTATTCACACAAAGCATGTTATTCAATCAATCTATTCCAATTAATTAATCTTTGATTAATGACCATCCAATGTTCATACAACAATTTGATTTGCTCGAGTCAAACTCGTTTAATAATAAATACTCAAAGTAAGTATTCTTAAATTATATCGAATTACAATTTTAAATCCAATTTAAATTGTATCCAATATTAATTCATATTTAATTCCAAATTAAATAATTACACTTATTTATGTGCCTTAAAGATTTGGATTCCAAATCCAATCTTAATGGGTCTCAAATGCCCAATTAGTATCTAATATTATTCAATTAAAGTCCAATGAGCTTTTAATTAATTCTTTAGGCTTGAGCTTTTGGCTAAAATGGATCTAAACCATAATGCCTAAGCCCAATAGGAATCACCATATGCCATAGAATCAATTTTGGCCCATTAGGCCCAATTAAATTATTAAAGGCTCAATAGTCATATTTTGTACTTTATGGAAATGGTTTAGGCCCAAATATAATCAAAGACTAAAATTTGGCCCAACCAAGCCCATTAGCCCAATTACAACAAATTAAATTAATATATCAGTCCAAATTATACATTAATTCAATTGAAGTGTAATTAACATAATTAATTAATTAATCTAATATTTCCAAAACACTAATTAATCTAATTAATCATGCTCTTTAATTCCAATTCATGTCCAACACAAATTGAAGCAAAATCAATTCTTCCCAACACGCTTCACACTCACGACAATACATGAAATTAACATCCAAGTTTGATTTCAATCTAATTAAATCAACAATTAATATTCACTTTCATGTGAATTAACATATCTAATTGTTTAATTCAAAAATTAATCATGAGCTTCATAGGGTAATTTTTGGCCAAGCATGGATTTTGGAGATTTTTGATCTAATCAATTTATCACAAATCCAATGATATACAAATCTAATTCAACATCGTATAAACTCAACCAAATCATCAATTTAGGCAAAATCAAGCTCCAAGCCAAAAATCCCAAATTAAAGTCCATAAACCCTAGAAATTAAATCAAGCTTAGATCTCGCTCTGATACCATTGTAAGTGTCCTATACATGTCACGGGATCTCTAAGCGTGATTCGTGTGTGAATAAATCAACAAAGTTGTGGAATACTTACATTGATCGGATTTAGGATTTCAAAAATTTCATGGATGTTGAAGCTTCCAAGCTCATGGGTGAGTATCCCTATCATCTTCATTTGACTCTCATATGTGCTAGCAAGAACAAATGGAACAAATTTTATCTCCCAAGGAGAAGTAAATTTTTGCCCAAGAGAGAGAGGATCAATCGGCCATTTCATAATGAGAGGCCAATTGCAAATCTTCAAAAGCAAAAGCAATATAGCTTACAGCCAAAATGCAAAAGCGAAGCAAGCAGTGGCCATTTCGCCAATTCAGAGAGAGCAAATGCTTTTTCTTCTTTTCAGCCATAAATCCTGTGGACACTTTTCAAAATTAAGTTAGTGGCCATTTGGCCTTTGTTTTTAAAAACAGAGGCAGTGGCCTCTATTGCCGAAAAAAAGAATGAAGATTAATGGCCTTTTTATTCATTTATACAGCCAATTTCTTCTTATTTTCTTTTGAGGCCATTCAGCCTATATGCTAAAATCAAGAAGAAAAATCAGTGGCCTTCGGCCAAGGAGAGAGAGAATTAATTAAATTTCTAAAATTCATTAATTCATTATTACATGGTAGGTATGATGTGAAGTAAATCTAATTTATTATATTGCCAACCACTTACATCAATTGTTGACAATTGATATAAGTCATGAGTCCTACCTATTTAATTCAAAATTTGGTTGACTTACACAACACACTTTGGGCTCGGGTTCGTTTAATCCGATTAAATGAATTTCCGTCGCGACGTAATTAAATCCGATTTAATTAAATAATAATGCCTAGCAAAATTATTACGAAAGTCGCTTACGAATTAATTCTAAATTAATTCATTCGCACGAATTAAAATCCAATTTTAATTCTGCATAGAAATTTAATTTCAATTAATATATCTAATATATTATATTAGCCCAATTAAATAAATTAAATAAATAAAATCTAATTTTACCATTAAATTTTCTTTGCCGATTAATTCTAAATTAATCGCGTTCTCTCATCTCGACGAATTTAATTCCAGATAAATTCTCGAAATAATTAATCCCAGATTAATTCTTTCTCTGATAATTAATCACAGATTAATTATTGTCGTAATTAATCCCAGATTAATTTTTCTCTCTTAATTAATCCCAGATTAATATTCTCTCTCTTAATTAATCTGAGATTAATATTGTTCGAGTCAAATATCATCGGTGAATCTTTGGGATGCGACCCAAGAGATCTCTGGATATGTTGGCAGTAAATACGGTTATCGGACTATCCGAATACGTGCGTATCCGGTACCACGTTCTTACCGATTTACAAGACATGGTTGGCTTCTAGCAAAGCACCGTGCCTAACCAATTCTCCAAAAATATTCTTCTACGGAATATATGATCTTTGTCAGGCGTAGTATACGTAGTATTGTACATTACGATCCAGTATCGGATGTCACATGTAAGGCCTGAGGCTGAAGTTGTGTCTGCCCCGTAAGAAGCATATATCAGATCACTAGCAACTAGTCTATTTATGATAGAAAAGTCATGACCTAGTCATATGTCCCCTATGGCTATAGCACTTAGAGTACCAGTTTTGTATCCTTGCGTGATCATCATCTCCATATGACTGAAGTGATATTTCCTTCTTGACATCACACCCAATACATTATGATTCTCAGTATACCCAGAAGAGGCGTACACAGAACCTGTTAAAGCCCTGGACGACCAAAACCAAAGTATATTGATTGTCGCAAGTATTAGCGATGCAAGTCTCAGGTTAAGACCAAATACACCTACCCTGATTCAGATTCCCATAGACACATAGTCATACTACCAATGGGACTCTGAGGGGTCTATCCAGAGCGAAGCTGTTGCCGTACCATCGGTAAACAGAACCTCCTATTACACTTGCATGAGTATCCAATACCCAAATATATGAGAACTATGTCGTTACGCTTCCATAACACGCACAAGTGTAATACTAGTCTATTCCGATTTATCGATGTCCAGTCTCGATAATACTACGACTAGAGATATTTAAAGATTAAACCTTTGTGGATTAATATTGTCTCATATCTTATTAATCCGGAACTAATCATAAGGACTTTTATCATTTATATATCCGAGTAATCCAATTACAAATGATAAAAGAACAATTTCCTTTGTCACATAGTTAATTTGTACAACAACACTATGTTATGTACAAATAGTGATGATATGGGTCATATATGTCCAACAGTGCGTCCCATTCGACATCTACATGTGTGTAGTTTGAGACTTTTTGTGGATCCCAGACGTGTATGGCTTGGGGCTTGATTTGCGTCTCATTAGACATCTACATGTGTGTAGCTTGGGACTTGTTGTGGAACCTAGGCGTGAATGGCTTGGGGCTTGATGTGCGTCCCATTCGACATCTACATGTGTGTAGCTTGGGACTTGTTGTAGATCCTAGGCGTGAATGGCTTGGGGCTTGATGTGCGTCTCATTCGACATCTACATGTGTGTAGCTTGAGACTTGTTGTGGATCTCAGGCGTGTATGGCTTGAGGTTTGATGTGCATCTCATTCGACATCTACATATGTGTAGCTTGGGACTTGTTGTGGATCTCATATGCGTGTTTGGGTTGGGGCTTGTGTTTGACAGTTATGACCCATAGCGTCACTATTTTGTAAATGATATTGTATTATTGTACAAAATTAACTATGTAGTAATGAAATTGCCCTTTTACCGTTTAGTAATTTATTTACTTTGATATATTAATGGTAAAAGTCCATATGATTAGTTCCGGATTGAGATGATATGAGACAGTATCAATCCATAAAGGTTTAATCATTAAATATCCCTAGTCGTAGTATTATCGAGATCGGACATCGATAATGCGGAATAGACTAGTATCGCACTTGTGCGCATTGTGAGGGCACAATGACATAGTTTTCATATATTTAACTATAGGATACTTATGCAAGTGCGGTAGGAGGTTGTGTTTTACCGATGGTACGGAAAACAGCTTCGCTCTGGATAGACCCCGCGGAATCCCATTGGTAGTATGTCTGTGTGTCTATGGGAGTCCGCGTCAGGGTAGGTGTATATGGTCTTAACCTGAGACTTGCACCGCTAGTACTTGCGACAATCGGTAGACTTTAGTTTTGGTCGTCCAGGACTTTAACAGGTTTTGTGTACGCCTCTTCTGGGTCTATTGAGAATCGTAGTGTATTGGGTGTGATGTCAAGATGGAAGTATCACTCCAGACATATGTAGATGATGATCGCGCAGGGATACGGAACTGGTTCTCTATAAGTGTTGCAACCATTGGGATAATATGACTAGGTCAGGATTATCCGATTCAAAGAGACTAGTTGATTGATATCCGATATATGCTTCGTACGGGGCAGACACTTCTCCAGCCCCAGGCCTAGCATGTGATCATCAGATACTGGATCGCGATACGCAATACTACGTATACTACGCCTGACATAGATTATATATTCCAGTAAGAATATTTCTGGAGAATTGGGTAGGCACGGTGCTTTGCTAGAAGCTAACCATGTCTTGTAAATCGGTTAGCACGTGGTACGAGGTACGTACTTAATCGGATAGTCCGATAACCGGATTTACTGCCAACATATCCAGAGGTCTTTTGGGTCGCTTCCCAAAGATTCACCGATGATAGTTGACTTAAATTAATCTAGGATTAATATAGAGAGCGAGAGAAAATTAATCTGGGATTAATTAGGGCTTTATTTAATCCGGGATTAATGTGTTCAGTAGAGAGAGAACCCGATTAATTTGGAATTAATCGGTAAAATAAATTTAATAGTTAAATTTGATTTTTCTATTTAATTTATTTAAATGGGCTAAAATTAATATATCGGATATATTAATACGAATTGGATTTCGTTACGAAATTAAAGTCGGACTTTAATACGAACGAACGAGTTAATTTAGAATTAATTCGTAAACGACGATCGTAATATATTTACGAGGCATCATATTTAATTAAATTAGATTTGATTATTTGACGACGGAAGTTCGTTTAATCGGATTAAACGGAACCGAGCCGCGGCAAATGTTCGTAGAGATATTTGAATTTTGAATTCAAATATGTGGGGTCCACTTCACATGTGTGGTAGGTGGTGGTAGTTGACATTTATGCCAAGCCACCAACCACTCAACCACCTTGTTTTACTTTTTGTAAACCATTTACCAAACCTACCAAGTTTAGGGTAAAAAGGGTGAAATAGTTTTACCTAAAGGTGAATAACAAAAAGGAAATTCTCTACACTTGTTACACAACACTATTCATTAGATGAAAATGAAAACCCTAGAGAACTCCCTAGGGCTTGGCCGAATTCCTCAAGCTTCTCCTCTCTTGGATTTGTTTCGAATCAACTAAAAGCTAGCACTTTGGAAGTTGACAAAGGTGATAGGGAAACTACTCAATAGCTTGGAATCATCAAAGGGAAACTACTCAAAAGCTTGGAATCATCAAAGCTTGGAATCATCAAAAGGTTGGAACTTGGAGTTCATCCTCTCAAAAGTTTTAAAGCTCTATCCACTCATTGTAAGTTTATTCCGCACCTTATAATGATCATATGAAATGTTTTTCATGCTTATTAGATCCTATGAAAGTTCTAGGAACACTAACAGCTTGATGTGCATCCCATTCGACATCTACATATGTATAGCTTGGGACTTGTTGTGGATCCCAAACGCGTGCATAGCTTGAGGTTTGATGTCCATCCCATTCGACATCTACATGTGTGTAGCTTGAGACTTGTTGTGGAACCCAAACGCGTGTATAGCTTGAGGTTTGATGTGCGTCCCATTCGACATCTACATGTGTGTAGCTTGAGACTTATTGTGGATCACAGACGCGTGTATGGCTTGAGGCTTGATGTGCATCCCATTCGACATCTACATATGTGTAGCTTGGGATTTATTGTGGATCTCAGACGCGTGTATGGCTTAGGGCTTGATGTGCATCCCATTCGACATCTACATATGTGTAGCTTGGGACGTAAAGAAGATTCTAGTCGACATAACACGTCCTTGACATGAGACTAATTAAGAATGACCTAGTTGACATCTCAGCGTGTAGCTTGAGGCGTAACATGGATCCCAGTCAATACTACACGCCTGAAGCTTGGGACTTGTTGATGATCCCAGTCGACACTACACGTCTGTATCCTGACCTTCATCTGGTTCAGTCGACTGGGAACATTCTCCATGGCTCATGTAGAGTCAAGTTCAAGACCTGGCCTTCATCTAGTCCAGAAGAAATTGAAGACTCCCCTGGTCATTTGACCTATAATATTGGGATTATCCTGACCTTCATCTGGTTCAGTCGACTGTGAACATTCCCCATGGCTCATGTAGAGTCAAGTTCAAGACATGGCCTTCATCTGGTCCAGACGAAATTAAAGACTCCCCTGGTCCTTTGACCCGTAGTATGAAGATTATACTGACCTTCATCTGGTTCAGTCGACTGGGAACAATCTCCAATGGCTCATGTAGAGTCAAGTTCAAGACCTGGCCTCCATCTGGTCCAGACGATATTGAAGGCTCCACTGGTCATTTAATCAGTAGAATGAAGATTATCTTAACCTTCAAACAGGTTCAGTCGACTGGGTACATCCCCAATGGCTCATGTAGAGTCAAGTTCACGATATGACATTCGTTTGGTTCAATCGATATGCAGCATCAATGCTCAGGTACACCGACATCCTATGGTCTCGCCTTAGACGACACACGCGTAAAGTACTCTCCAAGCCCAGACTCCATGACTTAGAGAGTATGGGACAAACTGTACGGGCAAAATTTAGGCCCATGGGTAAAATCGCCATTTCGTTTCCGGACTAGCAAGCATTAAAAATCCAAAGGCCCGACACCAATCACCCATCACCCATCAGTCTAAAGAACCCAAAATCCTCAGAGAAAGCCCATTTGTAAGCTTATATTGGTCCAAGTTATTTCACAAGCCCATACCCAAGACAATATCTGACCAAAATGGTCTTCTAACTCATCAGTTGCCAACCCAAGAAACGCTTGAACTCATAACTCCCCCTCTCATGGATCAACCGTTTCCAACATCCAACGGATAAATAATTAATGTATTAAATATGCACACCTCTCAAGAGCATATAAATAGAAGAGGTAATCCACAAGCTGACGGAATGGTTTTTCCTGGAGAAGTCTTAGTTCTCAAACTTGAGCTCTCAGAGCCTCTTACTCTCTAAAAACTGGCCCACCACCCTCATGACAGTCAACAGAGGTCAAGGTAACCTTAGACCTTGCTCTTCCTTATTTACCGCTCGTCTTCACTACTGGCTTGAGCGTCGGAGTGCCTACGGCACCCACCACACCGGTGGGCAGTACTCACCGCTTATTTTACCTTTGTTTTGCAGGATCGCTAGTGCCATAACCTACAAATTCTCGATTGTGGACATTGGATGAAAATCAGCGTCCACAACTAATATTTGGTTAAGTTGCATCCACTTTAAAGAAGTTGTTAAAAAGAATCTTACTCGTTCTTATCCTTTATAGATCGTCAGCCCGATCAGCCACCTGCCACCCAGTAACTCTCGGCTTCTAAAAACACTGTGAGTAGATACTCTGTTTTATGATTTCCATGTTTATGTTTTAAAAATATTTATGATTTGGAATTCTTGATTTGAATAAAAAAGTATTTGACATTGAGCATGCATGATATTGATATATTTCCGTCTCGGCGCTTGTATCATGTTTCATGTTTTATGATTTTCTTTATGTTTCGTCGAGGCGCTTGTTGGGGTCTCGTCCATTAGAAATAGATCAACCTACTACCTCTGTCAACAAAGACTTGTTTCGTTCATTGTCCGGTCTTGCGCGCGACATGGGTGGTGGGCGCTTGGTTTGTTTTGACTACGTTATTCGAAGAAAAAGTTATGAACTTTGTTTTTAAAAAAGTTTGATTTGATATAGTTTTTACACATGTTAAGGTTTATTTTGTTTTGATATATGCTCATTGAGTTCAAAGACTCACCCCCACCAGTTTCCTTAGTTGTTTTGCAGGACTTCGTCACTCTTTTGTTGAGGTCACATCCCTTGGCGAAGATAACGCGTTGGATGTTGGACATTTATGTTGCAAGTCACCTAGGGAACTTTCGTATTAGGCTTTGTTGATATGTATATATTTTTGGGGAACTATGTACTTGTGTAATTATTTTTGGTTAGTTGTTTGTAAAGCACTTGGTTATGTTTAGTAATGGATCGTGTATGTAGGCACTGAGCCCTTTTGCATCTTATGAGTTTGATATATGTGGATATCATGCATTACACGTGTCATGTGATAAGTCGGAGTTTTGGTCAGGTTTAGGGAGGCTGGTTGGTCTGGCCTCCTGTTGATAACATCCCGAATCTCTCAGGTGTCACATAACTAAAAAAAATATAACTTGATCCAATGATTTTCAATTTAAAAACAAAAAAAAAAATTAAAATTGTGTTGAAATGAGAGTCCAAACGGGTGCCCACTTCTGTCTGGACGCCCATTTCCATAGGTGGGCTCCTACTCAAAACAAGCAAAATTTTAGTTGTTTGTAGTAAGAGTAGAGTAGGACGCCCATTCTCTTTTTTGTTTGTTAATCAAATGTTATTTAATTTCAATTTCACTTTTATATAAAGTTCATCAAAAGTTTCTTATTATTTATACCAAATATCACATATATATAAATAATTAAATATTTTTAAAATATAAAATTTTCCCAAAAATTTATTTAATCAAATATAATATATATATTTTTAAAAAATATATAATTCAGATATATCTATTCAATTCTCATTTATTTTTGACGACAGAACAGGCACACCTGAGAATACAATCGTTTTCACAAATAACTCTAAAAGTTTATCAAAAGTAATATTCTCAATTTTTTAGGTTTTTCAAATCCAAAAAATCTTTAATTATTTAAGGGGAAAAAAAGATAAATTCCAGTTAAAATATTACAAGCTAAAAAATGTCAGGCTGCATGGAGTCAGCAATTTTGTAAATTCCTTTTAAGTAATTGCCAAACAGAGCCTTAACAGTCACCACTAACCACCAGTACCACCACTACCACCACCCCCTCCTCCTCCTTCATTCCTTCATAAATAATCACTGTCCTAACAAAAAACACTTTGACAATTTATTCACATAATAAAATCTTAATTAATAATTTCCCAAATCTCAGATCAATCAAATAAAAATAAATCAAATGGCTTTATACACTTGTTCCACACCAAGGCGTGATCTGAGCTGAGATGCAGCCGAATCCATTTCCATTCGGCGCCGTTTTGGGAAATCCGTTTTTATTGAACGGAGATTTGACCGAGGGCCACGCCGGTTTTCAAAGCCCTAACGTCTTGTTCTTGGTCCCTTTTTTGCTTTTTCAAGGAGACGGAATGGATTTGTCCAAAGTCGGTGATAAAATTCTCAGCTCCGTCCGCTCCGCACGATCGCTTGGACTTTTGCCTTCCACTTCTGATCGCCCTGAGGTAGTTCACTGTCAGTTATTATTATTAATTTTTTAAACAAATTAAATTAAAATGCTGGTAGAAATTAGATTTGCAATTGTTGTTTGGTTAGATAAGCAGTGAAAATTTAGCTGAAGTGTTGATTCTTTACCGTGATTTAATGCTAGAGATAGGAGAGGAAATTGGTTAATTTCATCCTCGTGATGTTTTTTTTTTTGATTTTCTGGAATCTAATGGAAATGCTAGTTGTTGGTGTTACTATATCATTGTTTTGTTCATCGGTACGTATTTATCTATTTTGGACGACTACGAACACCTTGGTTTTTTTTTTTTGGCCTTGTGGTGGGTTGGAATTGAGTATATGCTTGAAAGGTTCAGAATTGGCTGCCATTTGGTGACTGTGTTGAAATCATGGGTCTAAATCAACCCAAAAGTTAGTTTAAGAGTTTAAGAGTTGGGGTTGTCCAAGCCTTATATTATTAGTTTAGTAGCTACCCTCAGCCGACGTGGGATCTTTTCCTCAATACTCGTCTCACGTGCAGGTTGGTCATGAGTTTGACTATGATATCAATTACCATGTTGAAATTCATGAGCTTAACTCAGCCCAAAAACTAATTTAAGAGTTGAGAGTTGTCCAATCCTTATAATATTAGTTTAGGAACTGCCCTTAACCAATGTCGGATATTTTCCTCAACAGGCTGGGATTTAACTGGTATGTTTCTGCTTTGTTTCTTCGGGGGTTGTGTGTGTGTGTGTGGGGGGGGGGGGGGGGGTTGGTGGAGTGATAGCTAGGGATGTAATGTGGGTAATTAGGGTTATGATGCTGTAGAAATCTATATTTATCTGTGTTTATTTATCTTCCTGGCCTTCATTAGTAGGTTAAGACTATGATAATGGGACAAAAGCATTCACCGGTCTACTCATCATTGAAATTCTGGAGAAATAATTGAGAAAATCCTAGATAAAAAGAGAACGTTAACCAATAGTCAAATATAACTGCGATCAGAATTATGTATTATTAATATGTTCCCGCTTCTTGCTTGATTCCTGCCTGGCATGATGAGTGCAATCTGTGTGTTTCATTGAGGTCAGCCACAGAGAATAGTACGTACTCAATTTTGTGCTTCAATTGAGTTGAGCATGATGTCATGAACAACTTATGGATGAAACACTTTATTTTCTGGCTGATTTGGCATATTGCTAGATTACAAATTATCTAACCAGACAGAGTTGAGCTTGGTGAGATCATCTGAAGCCCATGATTGGTTGCACAATATTCCCTGATTTATTATTTACTGAAACTAGAAATAATCATCAAAGTGATTCATGCTTGTATTGTAGTTAGTGAATTGCTGAACATTGGCTTTTATAATGTTGTGAAACTGACTGTAGATCGTTATATATGTCATGATTATTGTTTCTTTCTGGTGTCAATTCAAGAAGGGTCTTAGTCTCCGTGATGTATGGGAACAAAATGTGTTTCACAATGAACAAACAGCCCAATACTATGAAGTATATTCTGATCGAAAGTTGGCAGTCTAGCGTACAGTGTGCTTTTTGCTGATTAATGCTGTTGCTTTATTGAAGAACTTATAATGAGTCATTTAATTGTCAGAATTTGAGTTATATGTTCTTTGCTTTCTTTAACAGGTTCCTGCTCGAGCTGCGGCGGCAGCAGTTGTCGCTCGTGCTCTTGCAGGACTGCCTCCACATCAAAGATACAATCTTTCCTCAAGTTCTGAAGAACTGAACTGTATATATGGAAGCAGACCTCAGGTTGAAGTGGTGGAAGATCTGGAGAGAGAATTCTATGAAGAGGTTTGACTTACTTATAAATGTATCTTTGGTTTAATTTTTTTCCGCCTTTTTGTATGATACTTCAGAATGTGTGTATTGACATGCCTTTGATATGATTCATTTAGGGGTTTGGTCTCCAAAATTAGCTTTCCTATAGGAACACTTTATCTTGTAAAAGTCTGACTACTATTATGTTTGTGAGAATTTGTGAAGAAAATGTCTATAAACATTTGCTTGATTTAGAACTTACAATGAGAGGCCTTTATATAGGCATTATACAACTACCATATTAAATACACAACTACCATATTAAATACAAAACACCACAACTACCAACTACACACTACATAACTAATTCCAACACCTAACTAATTCTAACACTCCCCCTCAAGCTGGAGCATACATGTTATATGCACCAAGCTTGTTACAGATGATATCAATACGAGGACCACGAAGAGACTTAGTAAGGACATCTGCTAATTGACCGTCCGAGTTGACAAAGCTAGTAGCAATATATCCTGACAAAATTTTCTCTCTGATAAAGTGACAATCCACTTCTATATGTTTGGTCCTCTCGTGAAACACAGGATTGGAGGTGATATGTAATGCTGCCTGGTTGTCACAGATTAGTTTCATTTGTGCTCCTCCTCCAAACTTTAATTCTTGCAGTAACTGTTTCAACCATATCAGCTCACATGTAGCCAGTGTTATTAAAGGCGCAAGGCGCACCGAGGCGCAAAAGGTCCTGGAGCCTAGGCGCGCGCCTCAAGGCGCAAGGCGCGCGCCTGAGGAATGTGAGGCGCATATTTGTATATATAATTTTTCAATTAGAAAGAGGAACATTTATATTCTTCTAATCATTTTGTTTTGAGTATTTTTTAATATTTTGACCAAATTATGACAAAACATTTATAAATTATTGCACTCAATTAAATTTATATACATCACTATTTTCATAACTAAGTTGCTATTATAAATAAGATATTAATATTTACTTATATTGTCTTATGTACAATTTTATTATTGACTAGTTTAATCTTTTGGTTAAAATTATGTTCCCAATAATTATAAATGTATAATCTATTATTAATTATTATGGCAAACATTTATATTTTACAAAATATAAAATTTTCTTATAATTTTAAACAATCCCAACAAATTATCTAAGAGTCATGTAAAAAGTAAATAAATTAAGTTAAATTATGAGATTTATTGTTATTATTATTTTTTTTTTTTTAACTCTCTCTATGTTGGAAAAAAATCAAAAAAAGTACAAAAAAGAGCTTTAATCAACGAAATTGGATCAAAAACCAAGATTTTTGGCATTATGCGCGCCTCATTCATTGGCATCAGGCGCGCGCCTCATCGCCTAGGCGCGCGCCTGATGCACGTCGCCTCATCGCCTAGGCGCGCGCCTGATGCACGTCGCCTCGCCTGAATACCCTCTAGGCGCAATGGCTAGCGCCTCTACCTAGGCGCGCCTTTGATAACACTGCATGTAGCTAAGGCCATAGCTCTATATTCTGCCTCTGCACTAGACCTGACAACAACAACTTGCTTCTTACTCTTCCAGGATATGAGATTACCTCCAATCAAAACACAATAACCTGTAGTAGAGCGTCTATCGGACAGAGAACCCGCCCAATCTGCATCAGAATAACCAATAATCTGAGTATGTCCCTTGTCTTCATATAGTAGACCTTGACCTGGTGCTCTTTTAACATATCTAAGAATGCGTATAACAGCATCCCAATGACTTTGGCAAGGAGTTTGTAGAAACTGACTAACCACACTTACAGCAAAAGAAATATCTGGTCGTGTGATGGTAAGGTAGTTTAGCTTCCCAACTAATCTCCTGTATTGTCCAGGATCATCCAGTGGTTCTCCGATTAGCTTCCTATACTCTTCGGGATTCTCCAACGGCTCCCCCTGTTTTGGTAGGAGTTTAATATTGGGATCCATAGGTGTGTCCACTGGTCTGCAATCTAACATACCAGTCTCCTGAAGAATATCCAATGCATACTTCCTCTGGGAAATAGCTACCACAGAGTTAGATTGTGCCACCTCTATGCCAAGAAAGTACTTGAGTCGTCCCAAATCCTTAGTCTGAAATTGATTAAATAGGTGTGTTTTTAGCTCCCGAATAGCCTCTTGATCACTTCCAGTGATGACGATATCATCCACATAAACTACTAAGTAGATACATTTGCCATTGGAATGGCGGTAGAAAACAGAGTGATCAGCTTCACTACGAGTCATACCAAAATCTGTAATTACAGCACTGAACCTCCCAAACCAAGCTCGAGGAGACTGTTTTAAACCATAAAGAGAACGGCGAAGCCGACATACCAAACCATACTCCCCCTGAGCAACAAAACCAGGTGGTTGCTCCATATAAACTTCCTCCTGAAGATCACCATGGAGAAAGGCATTCTTGATGTCTAACTGATAAAGGGGCCAATGACGCATAGCCGCAATGGAGAGAAACAATCGGACAGAGGCAATTTTGGCCACAGGAGAAAAAGTGTCACCATAGTCCAGACCAAATATCTGTGTATAGCCCTTGGCAACCAGACGAGCCTTAAGACGATCAATGTTCCCATCAGGACCAATCTTCACTGTATAAACCCACCGACAACCAACTACAGATTTGCCGGACGGTAATGGAACCAAATCCCATGTGCCACTAGAGTGTAGGGCGTCCATTTCATCAATCATTGCCTGCTTCCACCCGGGGTGGGATAATGCCTCACTGAGCTTTTTAGGAATAGAAGCGGAAGACAAGGTGGAAACAAAAGCATAATATGGAGCAGATAAACGATGATAACTCATAAATGTGTATATAGGATGAGGATTGCGAGTACAACGAATACCTTTGCTAGTGGCAATAGGACCATGTAGGGCAGGCAGATCCACAGTAGGGGTAGGAGCTGGAGCAGGGTGTGAGTCAGCCTGGAGAGGTGGGGGTTGAGGACGACGTTGGTAGACCTGAAGAGGACGGGGGGTAATGGGACAACCTCTGATGGAGGACTATAGAATGGAACAGGAAGAACCTCTGGATGGAGTGTAATGGGCGGTGTATCTGGAGAGAAAAATGGGGATGACTCAAAAAATGTAACGTCAGCAGAAATGATGTAACGGTCAATAATGGGAGAATAACAACGATACGCTTTTTGAAGTCGAGAATAACCCAAGAAGATACATTTGATGGACTTAGCACCCAATTTATCCCGGCCTGGTGTTAGGTTATGGACAAAGCAAACACAACCGAATATGCGAAGGGGTAAATGATGGAGAGGTTGAGTGGGAAATAGAATGGAATGGGGAAGTTGATTTTGTAAAACAGAGGAAGGCATACGATTAATTAAATAGCAAGCTGTGAGAACAGCATCCCCCCAGAAACGAAAGGGCAGATGATTGTGGAGTAGAATGGTACGGGCCGTGTCAATGAGATGTCTGTTTTTACGTTCAGCGACACCATTTTGTTGGGGTGTGTGAGCACAAGAGGACTCATGAAGAATACCGAGGGAGGACATGAAGTTTTTGAACGGGGTAGAAAAATATTCACGAGCATTATCACTGCATAATATGCGTATAGGAACACCGAATTGAGTTTGAATCTCAGCACAAAAGGCTTTAAAGGTCGAAAATAACTCAGAACGATCTTTAAGTAAGAAGAGCCAAGTGTTTCGAGAATGGTCATCAATAAATGTAACAAAATAGCGAAATCCCAAAACAGAGTTGACACGACAGGGACCCCAAACATCAGAATGAACTAAGTCAAATAGGGACGCAGCCCGATTATTGATACGCTTGGGAAACTTAGTACGAGTTTGTTTACCAAGTTGACACGACTCACAATTAAAGGAAGATAAAGTAGAAAGATGCGGAGCTAGCTTCTGGAGCTTGGACAGACTGGGGTGACCCAACCGACAATGAATGACTTGGGCAGAATCAGAAGAAGTGCAAGCAACGGAAGGTAGTGACTTTGAAAGGTGATAGAGGCCTTGTGACTCACGTCCTGTACCAATCATCTGTCCCGTACTCTGGTCCTGCACGACAGTAGAATTATTAAGAAAAGTGACAGAGCAGTTAAGATCATGAGTAAGTTTACTAACAGAAATAAGATTAAAAGGACAACCAGGTACATAAAGAACAGAGGTCAATGGTAAGGAAGGAATAACAGAAGCTCGCCCGATACCCTTAGCAACGGTTTTAGAGCCATTAGCAAGGGTAACCATAGGGAGAGAATCTGAACCGGTTAAAGATGAGAAAAGGTGTGGATTACCAGAAATATGATCGGAGGCTCCAGAATCAATAACCCAGGGGCCGAGAGGAGAGGACTGAGTGAGGAAGGCCACTGAATTACCAGTGTGGGCAACAAAAGCAGAGGATGGTTGCTGAGAGGCCTGATACTGAAGGAAAGCAGCATAATCCGGGCCAGATAAGGTAACCTGTTGAGATGGGTGCTCAGAAGAAATAGGAGAGGCATTGCTGTCAACTTGAGCAACCTTGGCAGTAGAGGGACGATGGGGTTTTCCATGAAGCTGATAGCAACGCTCTCGGGTGTGACCAACCTTTTGACAGTAACTACATTTGGGACGCACTCCTCGATGAATATGGGATCCACGATTGCCCGTGGAATTGCCCTGTGCTGCAAAGATAGAAGGCTCTGCGGAGTGGGACTCAGAGTCAATGACGGAAGTGGAGACTCGGAGAAGTCGAGCAAAAATATTTTCCAGAGAAGGGATAATAGTACTGGCCAAAATCTGATCACGAACGGGCTGAAGCTCCAATCAAAGTTAACACCATAAAGAACTGTTCTCGCTGGCGTTCCTGTTCAGCAATTGTAGTGGTAATTGACAAGATAGAATTGAACTCCTCTCGCAATGATTCAATCCGACCAATATACTCAGACATATCCAGATCACGCTGATTTAAGTGAAACATATTGGACACAACATTATAAAATCTCTGTATATCATTAGTATACAAAGCGGTAGCCTTACTCCATAACTTGTGGCAAGTCTTATAGGGTCGAAATATGATAAGAAGTTTAGAATCAATAGACTGCCATAAGAGATTACATAATTGAGCATCAAGCTTCCTCCAAGATCGGCGCTCGGCCTCAGGTATAGAATCCTCACTGGAGGTTAAATGATCTTCACACCCTTGCCCCATAAACCATAATTCAACTGAAGCCGACCAAGAAACATAATTTATAGAACCAAGTAACTTATCAGTTGTAATAACAGGAGAACCAGAAAGAGTTGGGAGGAAGGAACCTGATTTAGGCAAAATCGGAGCTCGGGGGTGAGTGTCGTCTTCTGACGGGCGATCCATAAATAATAACGCGGAAAAAACTGAGTAGATCGGCGCTCGGCGAAGGTAGATCGGTGACCTCTGAGGGTAGTGGTGGTGGTTGTTTTTGAAAAAAAAAAAAGTGCGGAAGTGGTGGTGGGTAAAATTAGGGTTCTGAGGGTATGTTGAGGAAAAAAAAGTGAGATAAACACGCTAAAGAAGGAAACTGACGACGAAAGTGAGACCAACGGCTGGCAAGGAGATGGAGGATGCCGGAGGTGTCGTCGGACGCGCACCGGAATAGTAACGTCGGTGATGGCGGTGGCGGTGGTATTACCGAAAAAAGAAAAGAAGACCCTAAGATCAACCTACTGATACCATGTGAGAATTTGTGAAGAAAATGTCTATAAACATTTGCTTGATTTAGAACTTACAATGAGAGGCCTTTATATAGGCATTATACAACTACCATATTAAATACACAACTACCATATTAACTACCATATTAAATACAAAACACCACAACTACCAACTACACACTACATAACTAATTCCAACACCTAACTAATTCTAACAATGTTTATATATAATTTAAATGTATTCCGCTTGTAATTTTTTTTTTTGAATTTTTGAAGTCTGCAGTCAATCCCGAAATGGAGTACTTTAGCATGTAATTTTTCTTCTAATTTTGAAATCAATATCTTCACATACTCAATTGGAAATTTTTAGCTTTAGATACACAAATGTGGCTTTAGGAACTGCTTTATTGATTTCATTTTTGTCAGATGGCTGAGAAGCGCATAGAGCATTTTTATTGGTTTTGTTTTGTTTCTTCTCATCTGCAACACAAAAAGCATATGACTAATATTACAACTTTTCAACCATTCTTCTTTCTCTCTTAAATGACACGTCCACTGCTAGGAAAGTGATGTATTTTCCTGACCTTTTATTGCTGCTTGGTCATATAAGAACTTCCTTCTGAACAAGGTAGAGCTAGGGTTTGATGTGAGGTGGGCAGCAATGGCCAACCTTGCTCTGTCATCCTTGTATGACAGAGTAATATTCTTTGTTGAATGAATTTGTATTATCATTCTTTTTCTGATAGGTTGAAACAGTTTTAAATGAAAATATAAAGTCCTGAGTGGTATTACTGGTTTCTGTTATGCAAGTTGGTGATAAACATAAAGGATATACTATTGTTGGCATCCGCTGCAAGAAATTGAAATTATTACAAATTTATTTTATTGAATCTTTTCTATTACTTTTGTGATTTCATTTCTGTATCAAAAAGTGTGATTGTGGTTTGTAAACTATACTGGTATATATTTTCACTTTTCAGGATTTCTTTTTCCTTTCTAAGTAGATTTGCAATTCTGTTAACATTAATATCATGCAGAGTCTGCCATATAATTCATTAGTTTCTTTGGTAGAATGTAGATTTATCACCAAAGATAAGCACGTTTATGAATTTCAATTATTTATCTTCTCAGTGATTGATTCTGTAAAATTGTATATAGATTTTAATCTCTATTATATGTGTAATTTTAAGTTTTGATTATGTTGCTTGACAAAATCTCTCTATGCAGGATTTTGTTCCAGTAGGTCATATTTTAGAGCATATTCCATCTGAAGAGGACGATCTGGCATATTTTGAGAAACAGGTATTGCTTCAATTTATTTGTTTTTAGCGAAGGGCAGAGACTGGCTTGTGTGCCTTCTGCCCTTCCTTAATAATAAGGGCTTGGGATGCCTCCAAGCTAGCATCTTTTCTTTTTTGGGGAGTTGAGTTTCGAACCTAATTTTTAGTGTCTCTCTCTCTCTCTCTCTCTTTTTTTTTTTTTTTTTTTTTTTTTTTTTAACAAAAATATCCTCCCATTTCTCTAATAATAAGGTAAGGCTGTGAAGCCTTCCTTCAGCTGGTTTTGGGTTGTCCCTGCTTTGACAAGCTATAAACCTTCTGCTGTTCACTTGATCTCACTGATGATCCTGTTTGGCTCATTACTGGCCTCCACTTTGGTGAATTTCGACCCTGTGGGTCTTAAGCTATCTACAGTACAGTGAAAATGAGCAGCAGACTTGGTTTCAGTTGGCAGATTCAGTCAATAAATATTTACTCTTGCCTGAGTTTAGTGAAAATGTATTTGCCAGGGAAATGCTTTTATCAATGCACCACCTCCACAAATAATATAGATAAGCGAGAAATCTTAATAAATGTGCTTTGTTGTTTGTAGGGACTAGGGATGGCAAAATACCAGGCTGGGCTACTACGGATTTTAGAATAATTAGTTTACTTTTATTTTTTGAAAAAAAAATAATTTTTGAAAATATTTAAATATTAAAAAAATGGAAAATTAAAAAAATCAAATATTTTTAATGGTCTTTCGGATGAGACTTAAAATTTAGTTATAAAAGTATGTAATTATAATTAAAAATGAATATATTTAATTAAAAATAATAATTTTTAATATTTATAACCGGGCCCGGGCCTGTTTACAGCCGTGCCGGGCTGTTTTTTGCCACCCTTAGTTGCTTGTAAAACACTAGAGGTTATCATTTGCATTTGCTCAAGGCAATTTCTTTTAATCTTCTTCTCCCATTTATTTTTCATTCACATGCCATTTTTTATAAGAGTTTTGGTAATTTTCATAAATGATCAAACACCTTCAAGATGGTCTTATATTTTCCTTGACCCATTAGACCACCCTTTTTTTACCCAACCATAAAAGATGGCCCCAAAATCTTTTTCTTTAAATGTTGTGTGGGATTTCCAGCAACTTGGATCTATTCTTTCATCAAGCCTTGTGGCCTTCTCACTTGACAGATAAAAGCTATTATTAGCCTAGAAAAGATGAACATCTTTGAAATCATTCCAAGGTTCGAAAACTCGGGAGGCGGTCGAGGTGACATCTTCAATTCGAACACGAAAAAAATAAAATAACCAAAAAATAAAGCATAAAATCATCAAAATACATGTCTTTATACAAAATTCCTCAGCTGTGTCAATTCTAAGTTATTTTTTGATAGTATATATTTAAAAGTAGGGGATGATAAGAACTTTGTTGAGGTGTTTATAGTTTCAACATTACGTAAATGCAACTTGTATGTAATTGGGTTTAATCGTAAGCCCAAGTAAATCTGTAATGGGTGAATCATTATCATGTTTTGTCTACAGTATCATTTATATCTATTTTAGTGAAATGTTGTATAATTTAATAAATAATATACACACAATTTGTCCTCACCATAAATACTGTTATTCTCACATCATATGTCAACAGTCACGTGTCTACTATATATACTAAGCGAGGATTAGCAGCACACCAAGAGCTGTTTGCTTGAGTTGCTTCACCTGCATTCCATTGTAGCTTCACATGCTTGTCGCTTTATCGTTCAGGTGCTTCGTTTGACCAAGAGCTGTTTGCTTGAGCTGCTTCACCTACATTCCACCGTAGCTTCACATGCTTGCCGCTTTATCGTTCAAGTGCTTCGTTTGCTAGTTGCTTCAGCGGCTTCAAGCCACTTGTCTTATTTTCTAGTTACTTCTTCATTTGTTATGCTTCGTTTGCTGTTTCCTTCTCTCTCAGCGTAGCCGACCCAACATTCAAAGTTCCGAAGAGTGTTCGCCCATTACATTGGAGGATGGGACTGGCATCACTTCGAAATGGACGCACACCGAAGTGATGATCCCTCCGGAATGGACTCACACCGGAGTGATGATCCCTCCGGAATGGAAGTACATCAGAGTGAATGACATCACTCCGGAATGAAAGTATTCCGGAGTGGATGACATCACGTCGGAATGTTCGCGCTTTTAACCCAACGCAAGCCAAAGAAACTTATTCGACAGTCACCGCTAACTGCTTTTGGTCCCAAATCTTCGGATTTGTTTTTTCCAATAAATGTTAGTTACATTTCTTTAAGAGGTGCCTGCTTGCTTTTGTACCGGTCTGGATTTTGGTTTTTAAATTTTTTTTATTATTATTTTAACTATTTTAATTTTTTTCCAATGACTTCTTTCTTTTTAGCGAAAGTATTAAACGTGTAAAAAAACCAATATATATGAAAGTCTAAAGCTTTGAATTTTAAATATAATCGATGTGGAATGAAGTGTTTTAAACACTTGGCCTGTGAGCAGCAGACATTTATATACAAGTCACCATTTTACTCTTTTTTGTCCTCCAAAATGGATGTACACCAGAGTGACTGATATCGCTCCGGAATGAAAGCACACTGGAGTGAATGAGATCACACCGGAACGAAATCACACCGGAGTGTGTGACATCATTCCGAAATGGAAGTACACTGAAATGATGATCACCCTGGAATGAAAGTATATCCAAGTGGATGACATCACTCTGAAATTAAAGTACACCAGAGTTACTGGGACCACTCTGGAAAGCAAGTCCACCGAAGTGTCTAACATCACTCCGGAATGAAAATACACCGGATTGATGATCACTCCAGAATGGAAGTACATCGGAGTAACTGACATCATTCCGAAATGAAAGTACACCGGAGTTACTAGCATCACTCCAGAAAGTAAGTTCACCGGAATGACTGGCAACACTCCAGAATGGAAGTGCACATGAGTGAATGACATCACTCTGGTGTAATGAAAGTACATCGGATTGATAATCACTTCGGAATGGAGGTACACCGGGGTGACTGATCATTCCGGAATGAAAATGCACCGGAGTGAGTGACATCATTTCGGTGTAATGCAAGTGCACCAGAGTGAGTGACATTACTCCGGTGTAATGAAAGTGCACTGAAGTGAGTAACATCACTCCTATGTAATGAAAGTACACCTCCGGAATGAAAGTACATCAGATTGATGATCACTTCAGAATGGAAGTACACCGGGGTGACTGACATCATTCCGGAATGGAAGTGCACATGAGTGAATGACATCACTCCGGTGTAATGAAAGTACATCGGATTGATGATCACCCCAAAATGAAAGCACACCAGAGTGAGTCACATCACTCCGGAATGGGTGTACATCGGAATGATGATCACCCCAGAATCAACGTACACCGAAGTGAGTATAATCACTCACAAATGGAAGCACACCGGAGTGAAAAACATTGCGAAATGGAAGAACACTAGAGTGATAATCACTTCGGAATGAAAATACACCGGAGTGAGTCACATAACTCCGGATTTGATGTACACCGGAATGATGATCACCCCCGAAATCAAAGTACACCGGAGTGAGGAACATCACTGCGAAATGGAAGCACACCGGAGTGATCATCACTTCGGAATGAAAGTACACCAGAGTGAGGGACATCACTCCGAACCCGGCAATAAAGTACACCAGAGTGAGCAACATCAATTCGGAGTGGAAGCACACCGGAGCTATGCTGTCAAAGGCGGTAGGCGGTGCAAGGCGTTTTGATAGTCTAACCCGCCCAAGCGTTGCCAAAGCGCCGCCCAAGCGCCCCTTTAATTTGTCAAAGAGCTGGTTGACTAGTCAACTATATCATTTTTTTTATCTATTATTCAAACAAGTGATACCGATAATTAATTAAGTGCTTAAACAAATACTCAAACTCAAACAACCATGTCTAAACATTTGAAAGTTTCAAATAACCATGGCTAAAAAAAACATTATTGATCATGTCCTCAAAGGACCTCGTCATCTCCTGAAAACATGCCATCATCATTTCCATCACTCCCTACGTAAATCATCTTCATCTGAAACACCCGTTGTAGAATCTTCATCTTGAAGTTGGACTTGGGGCCTAGAAGACGACCCTGCTTGAGTGTTCTTAGTACGTCTTTTATAAGTACGAGTGATAGGAGGAATATCATCTTGATTTCCTTCAGCATCTTCAAGAGTTCCATAAGTAAAGTCTGTTCCATCTACAAAATCTCCTCTAGCATCATGTGGTACTAACCACTCGGTACATTCATCAATTGACTTCAAGAGAATTGGATCAAGATCTTTCCCAAGAATACGCTCTTCATAACGCTTCTTAAGCTTCTTGTTATATTGCACATATGCTAGATCCTTTAGCCGGCTCGATTCTAAGCAGTTTCTCTTCTTAGTGTGGATCTATAATTATTAACAAGTGTATTAATATTTTTTAAAAAATAAAATAAAAGAAGCTAAAAATGCAAACAAAAACAAGAAGAAAGAAACATAAACACACTTACATTACTAAAAGTGCTCCAATTCCTCACACGGAGAAGCCGAACTAGCAAGTCCAACTAATCTCTTAGCAAATGTTTGCAAGGTTGGAACTTCACTTCCAAAAGTTATCCACCAAACATCTATAAAAAATAACATAAGGAAGTACTTAAAGAAAAGTAACTTCTTAACATCAAATTCACGTAAAAACTATTTGAAGTAAACTTACATGGAGCCATCTCATCCTTAAGTCTTTGGGCACTAGGACTTCCAAATTTCCCTTGCTTTTCCCGAAAGGCTGCAAGCTCACGGATGATAGCTACTTCTTGATCTTAATTATCTGAAAGCTTATGGATACAATCCAATAGACCCGTCTTAACTTCATCATTGCTATCCATTTCATTTGGAGAATTAGGAGTGGCATACATATATAGTGGGTTAAGATAATGAGCTGCTGCATGCAATGGTTGTCTGAGTTGCTCTTTCCATCGATAATCAATAATAGACAACACTTTCTCCGAAGTATTCTTATCTTCTTGAGTTGCATCTCCCAAATTGGCAAGTAACTTTTCCTTGCAAAGTTTGATTGCACAATATATGTAAGCCATAGATGGCTTTTCCTCCATATCAACCATCCGAATCACATCAACAAAAGGAGCTATAATTTTCAAGACATAATGCATTTGATTCCAAAAGGTTGATTTCTTGATTGTCCTTGCAATTTCTTTTCCAACTTTATGTTGTACCCACTTACTTTTCACCCAATCTTCATGTGTCATCATACTTCTTAAGTTTGGCTTTTTCTCAAACATACTTTGCAAAGTATAAAAAGTAGTGGCAACGAGTCACTGCAGGCCGCACAAGATCTCTCCCACTTGTAAGCTTCCTCATCAAATGCAATACATGAGTGTGATTGTAAATAAAGAGAGATATTTCTTTTGCTTTCTCCACAACACCTACCACCGTAGGCATGACACAAATATCTTGTAACATGAGATTAATACAATGAGCTGCACAAGGAGTCCAATAAATTCTATAGTCTCGCATTAACCATTTACCCGCAGCTTGTAATTAGATGCATTGTCGGTGACAACTTACAAGTAAAAAAAGTTAATCATTCACTACGTACATAAACAAAAATTTACAAATTGGCAATTTAGGTAAACTAAAGCACTCACTTGTATCACATTCTTCTCACCAACCTCCAAAATCACTTCATTCAACATCATATAAATCAAATTCGCATCATGAATATAAGCTGATCCATCAATTGACTTTAAGAAAACCGTCCCTTTGGGACAATTCACCAAAAAGTTAATAAGAGTTCTCCTTTTCTTATCGGTTCACCAATCCGTCATTATGGTAACACCATATGTTTGCCAATGAATCTTGAACTCATCAATCCAATTTTTAATTTCTTGAACTTTCTTTTTCAAGATATTAACCCTCAAATCATGATAAGAGGCTTGAAAGCTATGTAATATGAAATATGTAAAATTAGTAAAGATCAATCAAAATATAACTATATATATATATATATATATATATATATATATATTAAAAGTATCACTTACTAGATGGATCGGTATATTGCACAATTGCATGACACATCTTTTGATAGCTTTCAGATTTTGCACAATTAAAAGATATCCCATTCTCATAAAAGAAATCACCAATATAGCCATGGATTTTTTCTAAAGCCAATTTGTTTCCCACTGTAGTGGGATTTTTTGGTATAAAGTTGGGATTCATGGTAACTAGGAAAGAGTCCATAGGTCCATTTCTCTTCTTTGGAATTGAAGAAATCAGTTGTTTACCCCGCGCAAGCACTTCCTCCATCTCATCTTCTTCGTACACATTAACACTTTTGATCATAGCTTCATTAGAAGCTTTTTTCTCATCCCTTTGTATGGTCTTACCTTCCATATAGGCTTTAATCTCATCAACCACCTCTTTGGGGACTTTGTTGCATTTCGCCACATCTCCTTTAATTCCCACAATATGTTGTTTAAAGCGTTTGATGCCTCCTTTCGAGATATGTCCACAAAAGTCACACCTTAAATGTTCTTTGTTACCATTAAAAGGTTGCCCATAATTCCAACCGGGATCATTGGAATTTCGTGGATGATAACATTCAGGTTGATGTTCTTCACTCATTTAAGGCAAGTGTTTTTATTTTTCTTTTCCTATTTTCTGTGGAGCCCTCTACGAAATAAAGTATATGAATTGAAAAAATTCTACAAATGGAGAATATATAAATGATTCAAATCTCACTTTTTGACTTCAATTACTAGATGGAAACAAATCATGGCATCATGCTGCCACACAGAAGTGTCTAAAAAGGTCACATCGCACTATATAAATGAAATTAATACTTTTTGACTTTTTGAATCAAATGCCTCCAAAGATGCCCACAAAAGTCACACCATATAAATGAATTTATCAAAAAAATAATAAATATATGTTGTAAACAGTACAAAGACAGTTGTAAATTTCATTTGGAAATAGGCAAACAGCTCATGTGCATTTACTGCCAATTCTCTCTCTTCAAAAAGCTTTCAATTCTGATGCATGGGCACTTGTTGACCACGTGGGCACAACTCTCAAACAGTCACTTGTTTCGAGCAGGCGCCTAAGTGTTTTCAGCTTGAAACTGTCAAGGCGCCTGCCTAAGCGCCGCTTAGGCGGCGCCTTTGACAGCATAGCAAGCGGCGCCTTTGACAGCATAGCACCGGAGTGATAATCACTTCGGAATGGAAGTACATCGGATTGTCTGGCATCACTCCGGAATGAAAACACATCGGAATCATAATCACTCCGAAATGGAAGTACATCGAACAGACTGACATCACCCCGGAATGGAAGCACAACTCATCACTGTGGAATGGAAGAATATCGGAGTGAATGACATCACTCCGGAATGAAAGTACACCAGAGTTCCTGACATTACTCTAGAATGGAAGTATACTGGAGTGACTGGCATCACTATGGGATGCAAACACTCCGGAGTGACTGTCATCACTCCGGAATGCAAACACCCCGGAGTGACTGACATCACTTCGGAATGCAAGTACATCAGAGTGATGATCACTCCGGAATAGAAGCACACCGGAATGTCTGCCATCACTCTAGTGAAAGTATACCGGAGTTACTGACATTACTTCGGAATGAAAATACACTGGAGTGATGACCACTCCGGAAAGAAAATAAACCGAAGTAATTGACATCACTTCGGAATAGAAATACACAAGAGTGAGTATCACTTCGGAATAAAAGTACACCGAAGACACTGACATCACTCCGGAATAGAAATACACCAGTGTGACTGACATCAGCTTGGAATGAAAGTACTCCGGGGTGACTAACATCACTCCGGAATGGATGTACACCGGAGTGAATTATTCTTGGAATTTTTGGGATGTCATAGTAAAATATGACCACCCCCATCAGTTTGTTTACAATGAATTAAAACAATAAATCATCTTCCCGATTTTACAAAAAAAGAGAAGAAAAAGACTTATTTAAAATATTATCAAATTGAATTTTTTTTTTTTAACTGAAATATAGCAGGCATGTGCCACCACCTTTACTAGTAAAACTAATCCAAAATCCAATGGTTCACACCCAATCCATTACACGTATCCCATAAAATAACTAAATAAAAAAGCTTCAAATCTATTTCTGTCGCTTCTCAATTTTTGCTTTCTCCTTCTCGCCTTCTCTGCAAATCACAAATAGAATAATTAACAACAATGAGGAAGGTGACAAAAAAAAAAGAACAAGCCGGAGAATGTTGATGGTGTCAAATATTACATATAGATTTTCGTCTCTTCTCTCTTTTTCTTTTTTTCAAAATCACGTGATTGGAGTCGAGGCGTCCGCCTCGCACCGCCTCTGGATGCCCAACTCCAATCGAATTGAGGCGGGCTGCCTCACTCCATTGAGCGGCATTTTCGCCACATTCAGCTCGAGGCGGCTGCGTCAAGGCGAAGCTGTCACTGAAGCGGGTGAGGTGCGCCTCGAGGCGTCTGCGTCGAGGCGGGTGAGGTGTGCCTCGATTTGAATTTTGAAATATTGAATCATTCACGAATGCTATGGTTATATTAAGTTTCAGTTCACCAGAAGTTTCCATATGAGATAGGTGGTTTAAGATTGGCAAGACATTATGGGTCACCTGAAGGTGAATAGTGATTCATGGAAAAGGATTTGGGAAATGTCTTCATCCTATTAAAAACTCCAACACCAATACTCCATGCATGCATGCATGATCATTCATTTGCCTATATTTTCTTTATGTTTCCGTGACTCATATATTATACCAAATTTCTATTGTCAGAAGAGTTGAGACTTCTGTTGGTTTGTCTATGCTTCTATTAGTTACGTATATGATTTTACTACATTATAAATATATGCATATCTCAGTGTTTGTGGAGTTTACATTAAATGATGTTGCGGTTACGCATTCGTTTTCATTTTTTTGGTTGGTGACTAATAACCTACTGTATAAGTGTATATAGAATGTTGTTCCATATAGTCACTGGACAGCAGGCCTTTTTTTTCTCTCTTCTTAAATTTTATAATTTATTATAACAGCAATAATAATTTCTTGTTTGTAGGCTGCTCTTAGATTAGCACAGCTAGATAGAGTATCTGAGTGCCTATCCCACCAAGTTATGGAGCATCATGAAGTAATGGGTAAGTTGTTTTCATCAGGCTTCCCTAACTTCTCTGGGAATTTTTGTTTGGTATATTTTATTGTTTGCATCACATGTATATTTTTAGATATCTTTGTGGTTGTAATAATTAGTATTGTGTTGTTTTCATATGGGTTTAACTTAAAACTATAGTTTTATTTGCCAAAATAATTCAGGTAAACAAAAACTTGCAGATGCAATTGCTGGATTTTGTATTCTTTAAATGTTTACTTGAAGGGGGGTGGGGTAGTTGAAACAGATTTTTGGTTTTGTCTAAGAGTGATTTTAGTTGGCGTTAGAAAGATATTTGGAATGCAATCATCTTGTTTGTGAATGGATATTAATACTTGCTCTTGGCCAGTGAAGGGGATGAATTTAGTCAGGGAATTGGAAAAAGACTTGAAGGTTGCGAATGTCATCTGTATGGTAAGCAATCTCACAGTGTTTTGCTTTATTTGAAGAACCTCATAGCCTGGGACTAAGAATGACCACATTCATTCATTCTTTCTGTAGTGCCTGGATCTGCTAATTCTTTTGTGCAGTTATTGTTTCTTTCCTATAAAGTTTTTATCCGGAAAAGTACTTTTCTTTGGTTATTCTGACTATTCTTCGGCTAACAACTGCTACTGTCAATTTCTTAGTTCATTTTGGTTTTAATTACTGTTATTTGTGCTTTTGCAGAATGGGAGACGGCATATAACCTCATCTATCAATGAGGTATCGAGGGACCTCATTGTAAATGCAAATTCCAAGAAAAAACAAGCTCTTCTGGTATATTTCTTTCTGTCAACACCTTAGCAATGTCCATTTTCATCTGCGACTGTAGTATTCATTTTTTCTATTTCAATTTTAAACAGTTGTGGGGTTTTAACTGCAAATTATAGTCCCATGGATAAAAAAAAGTCATTCTCGTTCTGTATTGCTGACTTTTCTTGGGAAAAGTACTGACACAATGTTGATACTTAGAGTTCCATACTCTTCATGGAACTAATTGAACTTGACTAATCTCTACCAAATGGAGTTGGATTTGTAAATCTCATGCTTCAGTCCACTCTCAATGTAGAATAATAAAAAAGTCTCGGGAAATTTTACCCTTTTCTACTAATTCTATTTATGACCTTTTATGTCCTCCCTCTTCTTTTGGTAACTTCTATTGAAGTGTAACTCCTTTATGTTGTTTTTTATTGCAATACTCGAGTTATACATCATAAACTAATGATTGTTTCATAGCTGGTGCCTTGTAGTCTTGTAGAACCTTCATTTAGATTCATGTAGCTACTCTCTGATCTCAACATTAATGAAACACTTCCTGACTTCATGTATCGTAATATAATCCTATATGTACTGTTCTTAGCAATCTCAATTTCCTTCTGAGTAATAGATGCCAAATAGCGAGAATGATCACATTTTGCTATTTTTGATTTGTAATGATCACCATTCACCATTGTTGAGGAAAATATCCCACATCGGCTGAGATAAACAATTAAACTCAAAATATAAACATTGTGCAACCCTCAACTCTCAAGCTGGCTTTTGGGTTGAGTTAGGCCCATGAATTTCAATATGGTATCAGAGCCACACTCATGCACGTGTGGGCCCACACTACCTGTCCACGTGACATGAACCAGGCAAAAGACCGGTCTGCACGTGAGAAGGAGTGTTGAGGAAAATATCCCACATCGGCTGAGATAAACAATTAAACTCAAAATATAAACATTGTGCAACCCTCAAGAACAAGCCGGAGAATGGTTGATGGTGTCAATATTACATATAGATTTTCGTCCTTCTCTCTTTTTCTTTTTTTCAAAATCACGTGATTGGAGTCGAGGCGTCCGCCTCGCACCGCCTCTGGATGCCCAACTCCAATCGAATTGAGGCGGCTGCCTCATCCATTGAGCGGCATTTTCGCCACATTCAGCTCGAGGCGGCTGCGTCAAGGCGAAGCTGTCACTGAAGCGGGTGAGGTGCGCCTCGAGGCGTCTGCGTCGAGGCGGGTGAGGTGTGCCTCGATTTGAATTTTGAAATATTGAATCATTCACGAATGCTATGGTTATATTAAGTTTCAGTTCACCAGAAGTTTCCATATGAGATAGGTGGTTTAAGATTGGCAAGACATTATGGGTCACCTGAAGGTGAATAGTGATTCATGGAAAAGGATTTGGGAAATGTCTTCATCCTATTAAAAACTCCAACACCAATACTCCATGCATGCATGCATGATCATTCATTTGCCTATATTTTCTTTATGTTTCCGTGACTCATATATTATACCAAATTCTATTGTTGTCAGAAGAGTTGAGACTTCTGTTGGTTTGTCTATGCTTCTATTAGTTACGTATATGATTTTACTACATTATAAATATATGCATATCTCAGTTTGGTCATATCGATTTCATAACTTTGTTTGTGGAGTTCTCATTAAATGATGTTGCGGTTACGCATTCGTTTTCATTTTTTTGGTTGGTGACTAATAACCTACTGTATAAGTGTATATAGAATGTTGTTCCATATAGTCACTGGACAACAGGCCTTTTTTTTCTCCCTTCTTAAATTTTATAATTTAACCGCCCCCAAGCGTTGCCAAAGCGCCGCCCAAGCGCCCCTTTAATTTGTCATAGAGCTGGTTGACTAGTCAACTATATAATTTTTTTTATCTATTATTCAAACAAGTGATACCGATAATTAATTAAGTGCTTAAACAAATACTCAAACTCAAACAACCATGTCTAAACATTTGAAAGTTTCAAATAACCATGGCTAAAAAAAACATTATTGATCATGTCCTCAAAGGACCTCGTCATCTCCTGAAAACATGCCATCATCATTTCCATCACTGCCTACGTAATCATCTTCATCTGAAACACCCGTTGTAGAATCTTCATCTTGAAGTTGGACTTGGGGCCTAGAAGACGACCCTGCTTGAGTGTTCTTAGTACGTCTTTTATAAGTACGAGTGATAGGAGGAATATCATCTTGATTTCCTTCAGCATCTTCAAGAGTTCCATAAGTAAAGTCTGTTCCATCTATAAAATCTCCTCTAGCATCATGTGGTACTAACCACTCGGTACATTCATCAATTGACTTCAAGAGAATTGGATCAAGATCTTTCCCAAGAATACGCTCTTCATAACGCTTCTTAAGCTTCTTGTTATATTGCACATATGCTAGATCCTTTAGCCGGCTCGATTCTAAGCAGTTTCTCTTCTTAGTGTGGATCTATAATTATTAACAAGTGTATTAATATTTTTTTAAAAAAAATAAAAGAAGCTAAAAATGCAAACAAAAACAAGAAGAAAGAAAAATAAACACACTTACATTACTAAAAGTGCTCCAATTCCTCTCACACGGAGAAGCCGAACTAGTAAGTCCAACTAATCTCTTAGCAAATGTTTGCAAGGTTGGAACTTTACTTCCAAAAGTTATCCACCAAACATCTATAAAAAATAACATAAGGAAGTACTTAAAGAAAAGTAACTTCTTAACATCAAATTCACGTAAAAACTATTTGAAGTAAACTTACATGGAGCCATCTCATCCTTAAGTCTTTGGGCACTAGGACTTCCAAATTTCCCTTGCTTTTCCCGAAAGGCTGCAAGCTCACGGATGATAGCTACTTCTTGATCTTAATTATCTGAAAGCTTATGGATACAATCCATAGACCCGTCTTAACTTCATCATTGCTATCCATTTCATTTGGAGAATTAGGAGTGGCATACATATATAGTGGGTTAAGATAATGAGCTGCTGCATGCAATGGTTGTCTGAGTTGCTCTTTCCATCGATAATCAATAATAGACAACACTTTCTCCGAATATTCTTATCTTCTTGAGTTGCATCTCCCAAATTGGCAAGTAACTTTTCCTTGCAAAGTTTGATTGCACAATATATGTAAGCCATAGATGGCTTTTCCTCCATATCAACCATCCGAATCACATCAACAAAAGGAGCTATAATTTTCAAGACATAATGCATTTGATTCCAAAAGGTTGATTTCTTGATTGTCCTTGCAATTTCTTTTCCAACTTTATGTTGTACCCACTTACTTTTCACCCAATCTTCATGTGTCATCATACTTCTTAAGTTTGGCTTTTTCTCAAACATACTTTGCAAAGTATAAAAAGTAGTGGCAACGAGTCACTGCAGGCCGCACAAGATCTCTCCCACTTGTAAGCTTCCTCATCAAATGCAATACATGAGTGTGATTGTAAATAAAGAGAGATATTTCTTTTGCTTTCTCCACAACACCTACCACCGTAGGCATGACACAAATATCTTGTAACATGAGATTAATACAATGAGCTGCACAAGGAGTCCAATAAATTCTATAGTCTCGCATTAACCATTTACCCGCAAGCTTGTAATTAGATGCATTGTCGGTGACAACTTACAAGTAAAAAAAGTTAATCATTCACTACGTACATAAACAAAAATTTACAAATTGGCAATTTAGGTAAACTAAAGCACTCACTTGTATCACATTCTTCTCACCAACCTCCAAAATCACTTCATTCAACATCATATAAATCAAATTCGCATCATGAATATAAGCTGATCCATCAATTGACTTTAAGAAAACCGTCCCTTTGGGACAATTCACCAAAAAGTTAATAAGAGTTCTCCTTTTCTTATCGGTTCACCAATCCGTCATTATGGTAACACCATATGTTTGCCAATGAATCTTGAACTCATCAATCCAATTTTTAATTTCTTGAACTTTCTTTTTCAAGATATTAACCCTCAAATCATGATAAGAAGGAGGCTTGAAAGCTATGTAATATGAAATATGTAAAATTAGTAAAGATCAATCAAAATATAACTATAATATATGTATATATATTATATATATATATATATATCTATATAATAAAGGAGAATGGTGTTAGAGGAAAGAGAGTGTATCCAACGGTTCTCTTTATGTGGCTTAATTGACGGCCCAGATCATTTCATTGGTAATTGGAGGAAAGAGAGTGAATTGATTGATGGAAAGTGTCAAAAATTTTCAAATTTTCAAATTAAAAAATAGAAAGTTAAAATAAAATCATTTAATTCTGTAACACCGTGCCGTAAGCACGGGCAAATACTGTAACACCGAGCCAAATATTGTAACACCGTGCCGGAGGCACGGGCATTATTTAATTAAAAAATAAAATCATTTAATTCTGTAACACCGTGCTGTAGGCACGAGCAAATACTGTAACACCGTGCTGTAGGCACGGGCCAAATACTGTAACACCGTGCCGTAGGCACGGGCAAAAACTAGTATATATATATATATATATATATTAAAAGTATCACTTACTAGATGGATCGGTATATTGCACAATTGCATGACACATCTTTGATAGCTTTCAGATTTTGCACAATTAAAAGATATCCCATTCTCATAAAAGAAATCACCAATATAGCCATGGATTTTTTCTAAAGCCAATTTGTTTCCCACTGTAGTGGGATTTTTTGGTATAAAGTTGGGATTCATGGTAACTAGGAAAGAGTCCATAGGTCCATTTCTCTTCTTTGGAATTGAAGAAATCAGTTGTTTACCCCGCGCAAGCACTTCCTCCATCTCATCTTCTTCGTACACATTAACACTTTTGATCAT
Source organism: Zanthoxylum bungeanum (assembly GCA_019454045.1). Taxonomy (NCBI): domain Eukaryota; kingdom Viridiplantae; phylum Streptophyta; class Magnoliopsida; order Sapindales; family Rutaceae; genus Zanthoxylum; species Zanthoxylum bungeanum. Next base: position 37,792 of record SKCR01021387.1, on the reverse strand, counting down.
AGCTTCATTAGTTAGGTGTTGGAATTAGTTATGTTGTGTGTAGTTGGTAGTTGTGGTGTTTTGTATTTAATATGGTAGTTGTATAATGCCTATATAAAGGCCTCTCATTGTAAGTTCTAAATCAAGCAAATGTTTATAGACATTTTCTTCACAAATTCTCACATGGTATCAGTAGGTTGATCTTAGGGTCTTCTTTTCTTTTTTCGGTAATACCACCACCACTGCCATCACCGACGTTACTGTTCCGGTGCGCGTCCGACGAAACCTCCGGCATCCTCCATCTCCTTGTCAGCCGCTGGTCTCACTTCCGTTGTCGGTTTCCTTCTTTGGCGTGTCTATCTCACTTTTTTTTTTCCTCAACATACACTCAAAACCCTAATTTTACCCACCACCACTTCCGCACTTTTTTTTCAAAAACAATCACCACCACTACCCTCAGAGGTCACCGATCTACCTTCGCCGAGCGCCGATCTACTCAGTTTTTTCTGCGTTATTATTTATGGATCGCCCGTCAGAAGACGACACTCACCCCCGAGCTCCGATTTTGCCTAAATCAGGTTCCTTCGTCCCAACTCTTTCTGGTTCTCCTGTTATTACAACTGATAAGTTACTTGGTTCTATAAATTATGTTTCTTGGTCGGCTTCAGTTGAATTATGGTTTATGGCAAGGGTGTGAAGATCATTTAACCTCCAATGAGGATTCTATACCTGAGGCCGAGCGCCGATCTTGGAGGAAGCTTGATGCTCAATTATGTAATCTCTTATGGCAGTCTATTGATTCTAAACTTCTTGTCATGTTTCGACTCTATAAGACTTGCCACAAGTTATGGAGTAAGGCTACCGCTTTGTATACTAATGATATACAGAGATTTTATAATGTTGTGTCCAATATGTTTCACTTAAATCAGCGTGATCTGGATATGTCTGAGTATATTGGTCGGATTGAATCATTGCGAGAGGAGTTCAATTCTATCTTGCCAATTACCACTACAATTGCTGAACAGGAACGCCAGCGAGAACAGTTCTTTATGGTGTTAACTTTGATTGGGCTCCGATCTGAGCTTCAGCCCGTTCGTGATCAGATTTTGGCTAGTACTACTATCCCCTCTCTGGAAAATATTTTTGCTCGACTTCTCCGAGTCTCCTCCACTTCCGTCATTGACTCTGAGTCCCACTCTGCAGAGCCTTCTATCTTTGCAGCACAGGGCAGTTCCACGGGCAATCGTGGATCCCATATTCATCGAGGAGTGCGTCCCAAATGTAGTTACTGTCAAAAGGTTGGTCACACCCGAGAGCGTTGCTATCAGCTTCATGGCAAACCCCCTCGTCCCTCTACTGCCAAGGTTGCTCAAGTTGACAGCACTGCCTCTCCTATTTCTTCTGAGCACCCATCTCAACAGGTTACCTTATCTGGCCCGGATTATGCTGTTTTCCTTCAGTATCAGGCCTCTCAGCAACCATCCTCTGCTTCTGTTGCCCACACTGGTAATTCTGTGGCCTTCCTCACTCAGTCCTCTCCTCTCGGCCCCTGGGTTATTGATTCTGGAGTCTCCGATCATATTTCTGGTAATCCACACCTTTTCTCATCTTTAACCGGTTCAGATTCTCTCCCTATGGTTACCCTTGCTAATGGCTCTAAAACCGTTGCTAAGGGTATCGGGCGAGCTTCTCCTGTTCCTTCCTTACCATTGACCTCTGTTCTTTATGTACCTGGTGTCCTTTTAATCTTATTTCCGTTAATAAACTTACTCATGATCTTAACTGCTCTGTCACTTTTCTTAATAATTCTGTTGTCGTGCAGGACCAGAGTACGGGACAGATGATTGGTACAGGACGTGAGTCACAAGGCCTCTATCACCTTTCAAAGTCACTACCTTCCGTTGCTTGCACTTCTTCTGATTCTGCCCAAGTCATTCATTGTCGGTTGGGTCACCCCAATCTGTCCAAGCTCCAGAGTCTAGCTCCGCATCTTTCTGCTTTATCTTCCTTTAATTGTGAGTCGTGTCAACTTGGTAAACAAACTCGTACTAAGTTTCCCAAGCGTATCAATAATCGGGCTGCGTCCCTATTTGACTTAGTTCATTCTGATGTTGGGGTCCCTGTCGTGTCAACTCTGTTTTGGGATTTCGCTATTTTGTTACATTTATTGATGACCATTCTCGAAACACTTGGCTCTTCTTACTTAAAGATCGTTCTGAGTTATTTTCGACGACCTTTAAAGCCTTTTGTGCTGAGATTCAAACTCAATTCGGTGTTCCTATACGCATATTACGCAGTGATAATGCTCGTGAATATTTTTCTTCATGAGTCCTCTTGTGCTCACACACCCCAACAAAATGGTGTCGCTGAACGTAAAAACAGACATCTCATTGACACTGCCCGTACCCTTCTACTCCACAATCATCTGCCCTTTCGTTTCTGGGGGATGCTGTTCTCACAGCTTGCTATTTAATTAATCGTATGCCTTCCTCTGTTTTACAAAATCAATTTCCTCACTCCATTCTATTTCCCACTCAACCTCTCCATCATTTACCCCTTCGCATATTCGGTTGTGTTTGCTTTGTCCATAACCTGACACCAGGCCGGGATAAATTGGGTGCTAAGTCCATCAAATGTATCTTCTTGGGTTATTCTCGACTTCAAAAGGGTATCGTTGTTTATCTCCCATTATTGACCGTTACATCATTTCTGCTGACGTTACCTTCTTTGAGTCATCCCCATTTTTCTCTCCAGATACACCGCCCATTACACTCCATCCAGAGGTTCTTCCTGTTCCATTCTATAGTCCTCCATCAGAGGTTGTCCCATTACCTCGTCCTCTTCAGGTCTACCAACGTCGTCCTCGCCCCCCACCTCTCCAGGCTGACTCACACCCTGCTCCAGCTCCTACCCCTACTGTGGATCTGCCTGCCCTACATGGTCCTATTGCCACTAGCAAAGGTATTCGTTCCACTCGCAATCCTCATCCTATATACACATTTATGAGTTATCATCGTTTATCTGCTCCATATTATGCTTTGTTTCCACCTGTCTTCTGTTTCTATTCCTAAAAAGCTCAGTGAGGCATTATCCCACCCCGGGTCGAAGCAGGCAATGATTGATGAAATGGACGCCCTACACTCTAGTGGCACATGGAATTTGGTTCCATTACCGTCCGGCAAATCTGTAGTTGGCTGTCGGTGGGTTTATACAGTGAAGGTTGGTCCTGATGGGAACATTGATCGTCTTAAGGCTCGTCTGGTTGCCAAGGGCTATACACAGATATTTGGTCTGGACTATGGTGACACTTTTTCTCCTGTGGCCAAAATTGCCTCTGTCCGATTGTTTCTCTCCATTGCGGCTATGCGTCATTGGCCCCTTTATCAGTTAGACATCAAGAATGCATTTCTCCATGGTGATCTTCAGGAGGAAGTTTATATGGAGCAACCACCTGGTTTTGTTGCTCAGGGGGAGTATGGTTTGGTATGTCGGCTTCGCCGTTCTCTTTATGGTTTAAAACAGTCTCCTCGTGCTTGGTTTGGGAGGTTCAGTGCTGTAATTACAGATTTTGGTATGACTCGTAGTGAAGCTGATCACTCTGTTTTCTACGCCATTCCAATGGCAAATGTATCTACTTAGTAGTTTATGTGGATGATATCGTCATCACTGAAGTGATCAAGAGGGTATTCGGGAGCTAAAAACACCCTATTTAATCATTTTCAGACCAAGGATTTGGGACGACTCAAGTACTTTCTTGGCATAGAGGTGGCACAATCTAACTCTGGGGTAGCTATTTCCCAGAGGAAGTATGCATTGGATATTCTTCAGGAGACTGGTATGTTAGATTGCAGACCAGTGGACACACCTATGGATCCCAATATTAAACTCCTACCAAAACAGGGGGAGCCGTTGGAGAATCCCGAAGAGTATAGGAAACTAATCGGAGAACCACTGGATGATCCTGGACAATCGGAACAACCTGGATGATCCTGGACAATATAGGAGATTAGTTGGGAAGCTAAACTACCTTACCATCACACGACCAGATATTTCTTTTGCTGTAGGTGTGGTTAGTCAGTTTCTACAAACCCCTTGCCAAAGTCATTGGGATGCTGTTATACGCATTCTTAGATATGTTAAAAGAGCACCAGGTCAAGGTCTACTATATGAAGACAAGGGACATACTCAGGTTATTGGTTATTCTGATGCAGATTGGGCGGGTTCTCCGTCCGATAGACGCTCTACTACAGGTTATTGTGTTTTGATTGGAGGTAATCTCATATCCTGGAAGAGTAAGAAGCAAGTTGTTGTTGCCAGGTCTAGTGCAGAGGCAGAATATAGAGCTATGGCCTTAGCAACATGTGAGTTGATATGGTTGAAACAGTTACTTACTGCAAGAATTAAAGTTTGGAGGAGGAGCACAAATGAAACTAATCTGTGACAACCAGGCCATTACATATCGCCTCCAATCCTGTGTTTCACGAGAGGACCAAACAATAGAAGTGGATTGTCACTTATCAGAGAGAAAATTTTGTCAGGATATATTGCTACTAGCTTTGTCAACTCAGACGGTCAATTAGCAGATGTCCTTACTAAGTCTCTTCGTGGTCCTCGTATTGATTTCATCTGTAACAAGCTTGGTGCATATAACATGTATGCTCCAGCTTGAGGGGGAGTGTTGGAATTAGTTAGGTGTTGGAATTAGTTATGTGTGTGGTAGTTGGTAGTTGTGGTGTGTTTGTATTTAATATGGTAGTTGTATAATGCCTATATAAAGGCCTCTCATTGTAAGTTCTAAATCAAGCAAATGTTTATAGACATTTTCTTCACAAATTCTCACACCTTCCATATAGGCTTTAATCTCAGCAACCACCTCTTTGGGGACTTGTTGCATTTCACCACATCTCCTTTAATTCCCACCATATGTTGTTTAAAGCGTTTGATGCCTCCTTTCGAGATATGTCCACAAAAGTCACACCTTAAATGTTCTTTGTTACCATTAAAAGGTTGCCCATAATTCCTACCGGATCATTGGAATTTCGTGGATGATAACATTCAGGTTGATGTTCTTCACTCATTTAAGGCAAGTGTTTTTATTTTTCTTTTCCTATTTTCTGTGGAGCCCTCTACGAAATAAAGTATATGAATTGAAAAAATTCTACAAATGGAGAATATATAAATGATTCAAATCTCACTTTTTGACTTCAATTACTAGATGGAAACAAATCATGGCATCATGCTGCCACACAGAAGTGTCTAAAAAGGTCACATCGCACTATATAAATGAAATTAATACTTTTTGACTTTTTGAATCAAATGCCTCCAAAGATGCCCACAAAAGTCACACCATATAAATGAATTTATCAAAAAAATAATAAATATATGTTGTAAACAGTACAAAGACAGTTGTAAATTCATTTGGAAATAGGCAAACACTCATGTGCATTTACTGCCAATTCTCTCTCTTCAAAAAGCTTTCAATTCTGATGCATGGGCACTTGTTGACCACGTGGGCACAACTCTCAACTGTCACTTGTTTCCAGCAGGCGCAAAGTGTTTTCAGCTTGAAACTGTCAAGGCGCCTGCCTAAGCGCCGCTTAGGCGGCGCCTTTGACAGCATAGCAAGCGGCGCCTTTGACAGCATAGCACCGGAGTGATAATCACTTCGGAATGGAAGTACATCGGATTGTCTGGCATCACTCCGGAATGAAACACACATCGGAATCATAATCACTCCGAAATGGAAGTACATCGAACAAACTGACATCACCCCGGAATGGAAGCACAGCTCATCACTGTGGAATGGAAGATATCGGAGAGTGATGACATCACTCACTCCGGAATGAAAGTACACGCGAGTTCCTGACATCACTCTAGAATGGAAGTATACTGGAGTGACTGGCATCACTATGGGATGCAAACACTCCGGAGTGACTGTCATCACTCCGGAATGCAAACACCCCGGAGTGACTGACATCACTCCGGAATGCAAGTACATCAGAGTGATGATCACTCCGGAATAGAAGCACACCGGAATGTCTGCCATCACTCTAGTGAAAGTATACCGGAGTTACTGACATCACTTCGGAATGAAAATACACTGGAGTGATGACCACTCCGGAAAGAAAATAAACCGAAGTAATTGACATCACTTCGGAATAGAAATACACAAGAGTGATTATCACTCCGGAATAAAAGTACACCGAAGACACTGACATCACTCCGGAATAGAAATACACCAGTGTGACTGACATCAGCTCGGAATGAAAGTACTCCGGAGTGACTAACATCACTCCGGAATGGATGTACACCGGAGTGAATTATTCTTGGAATTTTTGGGATGTCATAGTAAAATATGACCACCCCCATCAGTTTGTTTACAATGAATTAAAACAATAAATCATCTTCCCGATTTTACAAAAAAAGAGAAGAAAAAGACTTATTTAAAATATTATCAAATTGAATTTTTTTTTTTTAACTGAAATATAGCAGGCACATGCCTTGCATGTGCCACCTTTACTAGTATGAAACTAATCCAAAATCCAATGGTTCACACCCAATCCATTACACGTATCCCATAAAATAACTAAATAAAAAAGCTTCAAATCTATTTCTGTCGCTTCTCAATTTTTGCTTTCTCCTTCTCGCCTTCTCTGCAAATCACAAATAGAATAATTAACAACAATGAGGAAGGTGACAAAAAAAAAAAGAACAAGCCGGAGAATGTTGATGGTGTCAAATATTACATATCGATTTTCGTCTCTTCTCTCTTTTTCTTTTTTTCAAAATCACGTGATTGGAGTCGAGGCGTCCGCCTCGCACCGCCTCTGGATGCCCAACTCCAATCGAATTGAGGCGGGCTGCCTCACTCCATTGAGCGGCATTTTCGCCACATTCAGCTCGAGGCGGCTGCGTCAAGGCGAAGCTGTCACTGAAGCGGGTGAGGTGCGCCTCGAGGCGCCTGCGTCGAGGCGGAGCTGTCATCGAGGCGGGTGAGGTGTGCCTCGATTCGAATTTTGAAATATTGAATCATTCACGAATGCTATGGTTATATTAAAGTTTCAGTTCAGCAGAAGTTTCCATATGAGATAAGTGGTTTAAGATTGGCAAGACATTATGGGTCACCTGAAGGTGAATAGTGATTCATGGAAAAGGATTTGGGCAATGTCTTCATCCTATTAAAAACTCCAACACCAATACTCCATGCATGCATGCATGATCATTCATTTGCCTATATTTTCTTTATGTTTCCGTGACTCATATATTATACCAAATTTCTATTGTCAGAAGAGTTGAGACTTCTGTTGGTTTGTCTATGCTTCTATTAGTTACGTATATGATTTTACTACATTATAAATATATGCATATCTCAGTTTGGTCATATCGATTTCATAACTTTGTTTGTGGAGTTCTCATTAAATGATGTTGCGGTTACGCATTCGTTTTCATTTTTTTGGTTGGTGACTAATAACCTACTGTATAAGTGTATATAGAATGTTGTTCCATATAGTCACTGGACAGCAGGCCTTTTTTTTCTCCCTTCTTAAATTTTATAATTTATTATAACAGCAATAATAATTTCTTGTTTGTAGGCTGCTCTTAGATTAGCACAGCTAGATAGAGTATCTGAGTGCCTATCCCACCAAGTTATGGAGCATCATGAAGTAATGGGTAAGTTGTTTTCATCAGGCTTCCCTAACTTCTCTGGGAATTTTTGTTTGGTATATTTTCTTGTTTGCATCACATGTATATTTTTAGATATCTTTGTGGTTATAATAATTAGTATTGTGTTGTTTGTATATATGGTTTAACTTAAAACTATAGTTTTATTTGCCAAAATAATTCAGGTAAACAAAAACTTGCAGATGCAATTGCTGGATTTTGTATTCTTTAAATGTTTACTTGAAGGGGGGTGGGGTAGTTGAAACAGATTTTTGGTTTTGTCTAAGAGTGATTTTAGTTGGCGTTAGAAAGATATTTGGAATGCAATCATCTTGTTTGTGAATGGATATTAATACTTGCTCTTGGCCAGTGAAGGGGATGAATTTAGTCAGGGAATTGGAAAAAGACTTGAAGGTTGCGAATGTCATCTGTATGGTAAGCAATCTCACAGTGTTTTGCTTTATTTGAAGAACCTCATAGCCTGGGGACTAAGAATGACCACATTCATTCATTCTTTCTGTAGTGCCTGGATCTGCTAATTCTTTTGTGCAGTTATTGTTTCTTTCCTATAAAGTTTTTACCCGGAAAAGTACTTTTCTTTGGTTATTCTGACTATTCTTCGGCTAACAACTGCTACTGTCAATTTCTTAGTTCATTTTGGTTTTAATTACTGTTATTTGTGCTTTTGCAGAATGGGAGACGGCATATAACCTCATCTATCAATGAGGTATCGAGGGACCTCATTGTAAATGCAAATTCCAAGAAAAAACAAGCTCTTCTGGTATATTTCTTTCTGTCAACACCTTAGCAATGTCCATTTTCATCTGCGACTGTAGTATTCATTTTTTCTATTTCAATTTTAAACAGTTGTGGGGTTTTAACTGCAAATTATAGTCCCATGGATAAAAAAAAGTCATTCTCGTTCTGTATTGCTGACTTTTCTTGGGAAAAGTACTGACACAATGTTGATACTTAGAGTTCCATACTCTTCATGGAACTAATTGAACTTGACTAATCTCTACCAAATGGAGTTGGATTTGTAAATCTCATGCTTCAGTCCACTCTCAATGTAGAATAATAAAAAAGTCTCGGGAAATTTTACCCTTTTCTACTAATTCTATTTATGACCTTTTATGTCCTCCCTCTTCTTTTGGTAACTTCTATTGAAGTGTAACTCCTTTATGTTGTTTTTTATTGCTCAATACTCGAGTTATACATCATAAACTAATGATTGTTTCATAGCTGGTGCCTTGTAGTCTTGTAGAACCTTCATTTAGATTCATGTAGCTACTCTCTGATCTCAACATTAATGAAACACTTCCTGACTTCATGTATCTTAATATAATCCTATATGTAATGTTCTTAGCAATCTCAATTTCCTTCTGAGTAATAGATGCCAAATAGCGAGAATGATCACATTTTGCTATTTTTGATTTGTAATGATCACCATTCACCATTGTTGAGGAAAATATCCCACATCGGCTGAGATAAACAATTAAACTCAAAATATAAACATTGTGCAACTCTCAACTCTCAAGCTGGCTTTTGGGTTGAGTTAGGCCCATGAATTTCAATATGGTATCAGAGCCACACTCATGCACGTGTGGGCCCACACTACCTGTCCACGTGACATGAACCAGGCAAAAGACCGGTCTGCACGTGAGAAGAGTGTTGAGGAAAATATCCCACATCGGCTGAGATAAACAATTAAACTCAAAATATAAACATTGTGCAACCCTCAACTCTCAAGCTGGCTTCTGGGTTGAGTTAGGCCCATGAATTTCAATAACCATGATACCACTCCTATTTCTACACTGTATCCCATGTTAGTCATAGTTTATTGTAAGATGTTTTGGGTACTAAATTGTCTCTTTATGACCGTAGCTTGGGATTCAATCCCTACAGTGCCAATTAAGACTATAATACCTGTAACAACATTCACTAAGAAACCTATGCTTGCCTTTTGACTTCATCTATCACCATTTTCCGTTGTTGCAGGACATTCTTCCACTATTGACTGAGCTTTGTCATGCACGTGACATGCAATTGGCACTAGAATCCCTTGTTGAGGAAGGAAATTACTGCAAGGTAGGTTTATTACGTATCTGGTAAAACCTTCAATACTTCTTCTTGTTTTATAGAGGCTGAATGATTACATGGTACATGCCTTTTCTTTTTCAATATAATCTTTGTTTCCTATCAAAAAAAACATGGTACAGGCATTTCAAGTCCTATCTGAGTATTTGCAACTATTAGATAGTTACTCAGGGCTCTCTGCAGTACAAGAGATGAGTCGTGGTGTTGAGGTGAATATTAAAAATATTTATAAAGTATTTTTGATAATTTATTTTATATTGTGTTTGTTATAAAACCATTGTATAAATTTCACTTCTGAAGTTAGAAATTTTGTGATGCTGCATTGTTTTCGCCATGAGATGATATTGTTTTTCGCCTTGAGATGATAGGCTTTTCCTTTTATTGCCTACAGTTGCTCATATTGATTACCATGTATGAATACAGGTTTGGCTGGGAAGAACTCTTCAAAAGCTGGATTCACTTCTTTTAGGAGTGTGCCAAGAGTTCAAAGAGGAGGCATACATTAATGTCAGTATATCAGTAATTAAAATGATTGTTCATTATGCCCTTCTTTCCAGAATAGTGCACACATGAAGTCATTGTTTCTACTTTGAGCATCTTAACATGCTATAATCACCTTCATTAGTTGATTTCTTATATCTAATAGAAGAACTCCTTTTGTCCCAAATCGGAAACCTAAATTGAAGTTCGAACTTTGTATAAAGCAAATTCATAATGGGAGATTATTTATTTCCTGAATTATTCTTTTCTTTGTGATAGTTAATGCATTTTCTCTGAACCAGTTTCCTGTCCCAGCAGTAGCTTATATCGTTGTATAAGACATCAACTACGTGTCCTACTCTAAGTCAAATACTTTTTAGCAATTGTAATGGTCGTATCTTTTATTGGTCCATCCCTATATATATTTAGCACGCTAAGTAGTTACCATCATTTTTTTTGGTTATCCATGGTGGTTGTCACCAAATCTTAGCCAAGACGGGCATCTTTTTTCTTTTTGAATAAACGGATTCATGAATGCTGTTTGCAAGTCTTTTTTCATTTTTAGTTAGGTTAGGTGATGGATTACTTCAATGCTTTTCAGGTGGTTGATGCTTATGCATTAATCGGGGATGTCTCAGGTCTTGCTGAGAAGATCCAAAGCTTCTTTATGCAGGAAGTTATTTCAGAGACCCACTCTGTGTTGAAGAGTATTGTGCTGGAGGTATGGATATATATGGCAGATGCTGTGAATAATAAAAGTTATTGTAATTATGTATATGCATATTTTTTCTTCCTTAGCCTTATGATCCTACCAGTACCATGTAATTTAATTACATATTATTATATCTTGATGCCCTGTTAACCTGGAAAAGAAAGCATCTCTTGCTACCTTTATCCAGAATTGATACTTGTACTATTTCCTGTCTGTCTTTGTGTAAAATTTATGGGGCCCACGTGGTCCTCCCATACTTGGTTTAGTTGTTAAGGATGTACATATCAATCGATTATAGTGAATTTCTTATGCTTAAGCAAGCAAATGCATGTATGGGCATTTTTGCTAGGGAGTATATGTGAAACTAGATATATACATGCATGAAACATGAGGTTAAGTCTGTTCATAGTCGATGGCTTGTTCTTGGTATTTTTCTATCCTTTTCCTTGTTTCAATTCATTGGCTTTCTTTGTTATGTTAGAGGACATCTTTTGTAAGATGACACATTAAATTTTTCAGGATCATGATGTACAGATTCAAAATAGCAGGTATGTTTTGACAGCCATTTTTATTGCTTATGTAATTAAATAATTTCGATATGCTTCCTGATTTCTTATTATTCGATTTCAGACTTACCTACAGTGATCTATGTCTGCGGATACCTGAATCTAAGTTCAGACAATGTTTATTGAAGACATTGGCTGTTTTATTTAAGTTGATGTGTTCTTATCATGAAATTATGAGCTTTCAGTTGGAGAATAAGGTAATGCTCTATGCTATTGCTATTTTCTTCTGTTTGTCTGGTTTCTTTTTGGTTGTTTGTTATTTCTGCTCTTCACTTTTTTGGTACAATTTTATATTGTCTCCATTGGTAGATATACCTTCTATTACTTCCGTTTGTTGGTTAAATAAAGTAATTTACCTTTTCTCTTGTGCTTTAGTAATTTTTTGTTCAAGTTATACTACTCTTATACTTGCCTATTGAATGTGATTGGCAGATTTACTTTTCATATCATGTCTCGTTTAGCCTTGGTTTGCCGTCTTTTCGCTATCCTCACTTATATGAGAGTCATAGGGATGGCAAAATCCGGATCCGGACCCGGGTCCGGATCCGCAAGCACTACAGATGTCCCAGGTCCGGATGCGGACCCGGGAAAACGCGTCCGGGTCTGGACCCGGGATCCACAAGCATCTCGTTCCACTGTTTTTTTTTTTAAGCTCCACTGTTTTCAAAATAATTGACTACTACTCACTGACTCACTGTAACACACCGATAAAAAGGGAAAAAAAGTTCTTCAAACATACCACATGCGCCTACTGCCTACATTGAATGAAAAATTGACAGAAAAATTGAATGAATGATTGATGAACGTGAGTGGCGAGCTGAGCGTGAGATGAAGAATGAATGAATGATGATTGATGAACTGAAATTGATTAATTAGGGATTTTGAGTTTTGAGTTTTTTTTTTTATTTAACCGGGTCCCTGGTACCCGGGTCCGGAATCACTCGGACCCGGTTAAATCCGGGTCTTAAAATTTAAGACCCGGGTCCGTAAAAAAAAATTGCGGATCCGGGTTGTCCGGATCCGGATCTTTTTGACACCCCTATATGAGACTAATAAAATTGAATTACATTCCTCTTATCACAAAAGTTACCCCTAGGGGTGGGCAAAGCTCTGCTCGGTTGGGTTTCGAACCGAACCAATCCGAAAACTGATCAGTTCATGAACTCAAGAACCGATCGGAACCAAACGATTAAAACCGAACCGATTTGGTTCAGTTCGGTTTTAATATTTGGGTTCGGTTTGGTTTGGTTCGGTTTTAATATTTGGGTTCGGTTTTGATTCGGTTTGGTTCAAAACCGAACCGAACCAGTTTTTTAGAAGAATTAACCCCAAAATCGATCGGTTCGGTCGGTTCGATTCACGATTTTACAAACCAATCGGTTCACGGGTCCGGTTCACGATTCGAACTGAACCGAACCGAACCGATCGGTTTAACTCAAACATAAACCGAAAAACCGAACCGAACCGATATTTTCGGTTTGGTTCGGTTCGGTTAATTTGCCCACTCCTAGTTACCCCTATTATTTTCCTGTAATTGCTGTGTTATCTTTTGAAAGAAGTTACTATTACTAAACTGATTATTTAGTAAAGAGTTTTATTTTCATATCTACCTATATCTTGTCAGAAACAAATAATGAACTGTCACTTTTAGCTCTATAAATTATCACACTTGTTAAAATTGCCATTTTGCTTATCTTCTGACAAATGGATCAAACTCTTCTTTATAATTATATTGTCTGCTGTATACAAATGAGTTGGCTATTACCTCATTTGTTCTGTATCAATTAGCTGGAAAAAATTGCATACAGAAGAGTTCCTTGTAATTTCAGAAAAAGAGCAGATGCCATTGTTTTGGTACAAGTAATTTTATTTATTTGTGTTGTGTATTTTGCCTCATTTTAACAAATGATGTCGTATGGATATGCAGTATGCTCGTTGGCATATTCTTTTGTTAAGCTTAGTGAATGCAATGGTTATCTGCCTACTATTTTCTAAATTGAAGACCGTTGGTGCTGGATATGTAGAATCATGTAAGATAAAGCTGTTACAAAACTACTCCATTTTTTTTTTGAAAAAATAAATACCCAGAAAGTCCTAGAGCTCTGATGTATGCCAGCATGTTTCCCTTGAGTGCTTTCGTCAATTACTTCGTGCACATAACATAAACACAATGAAACATTGACTTCTTCCTGCAGAATTCAAATATGATAAGCTTTTGTTCAATTGCCTATGCACACAAAATACACATTGAAATGTTGATATCTTTCTGCGGACTCCAAATATAAAGCAGGGAAGTGACATATCAAGGAGTTCGGGAGAGATTCATGAAATGAATTCAGCCCCAGGAAATTCTTGCAATACCCTAGGTGTCAATGGCACTTTCTCTGGTTCCGTAGACAAGATGACTGGTGCATCTTCTATGCTGGAGTTGGCAACTACGAGCTCTATAGCTGACCCAGTTGAATCTAATTTGGCGAATGTAGAATCTCATGATCAAGTGGAGATTAGAGATGATGGTAGTGCAGCGTCCAGTAGTGGATCACCGTGGTATTATCTCCGTAAAGACGCTACAGAATTTGTCTCTCAAACTCTTCAGAGAGGACAGAAGAACCTTTGGCAACTTACAACTAGTCGTGTATCAGTATTGCTTTCTTCAGCTGCAGTTTGTTCGACAAGCATTCACCAATTCTTGAGAGATTATGAAGATTTGAATGTCTTTATCTTGGCTGGGGAAGCCTTCTGTGGGACTGAAGCAGTTGAGTTCAGGCAAAAGTTGAAGGCTGTTTGTGAAAATTATTTTATAGCATTTCATCGGCAAAATATACTTGTAAGTTGGGATTCTCTCTCTTATTGTCTACCTCTTTATCAAAGTAATTATATTCGCAATTTGCTATTGTTTTTTTATTTATATGTTGTACACATAAAATATCCATGACTTTTATGATGGATTCATTGATTGCATCCAGTGAAAATAACATATTCAGTCCTTCCTCAAATTTACTGTTTTGATTTTACTTTCATCTCCAATTTCAAATTTTACTTGTTAACCTATTGAGATCTAAAGAAAATCATCAGGGTCCTTTTCATGTTTAAAATTCATTTTCCAAATTCGACTTGTGGTTATATTAGTGGGTTTATTGGTTATGCGATTGTGGTTTCAAATTGTCTGCATCGTTAAGTTGAATTGAAAATTAGGACACTAGTGCAGGGACATGAGCATCAACTTTATCCAAAATCATGACTACATTTTGTATCGTTTCTCGTGCTTCAATTAGCTACTGAATTTATTGGTTACAAACTTTTTCTGGTATATATTTTTATCATGTTATGCTACCAATGTGGTCTGGAACATGCTAAAGTCGTTTTTCATTCCTTTACAGGCGCTTAAAATGGTTCTGGAGAAGGAGACTTGGATGAAATTGCCACCAGATACCATACAAGTAGTGAGTTTTGCTGGGCTTGGTGGTGATGGAGCACCTCTAATTGTTTCATCCGAATCTTCTAGTGCTAGAGTAATTCATTCCAATAAATCAGCAAACTCTACTGGTACCAATGCCAAGAAAAGTGTTTTTTCTCATTGGCTGAAGACTGGGAACCCATTTTCACTAAAACTAATGCATACTTCCAAAGGTCAAAATTCCCCCCGACTTAATGGAGCAAATGATGGAAAATATGATGATGACTATTTTAATGGAGATAAAGTCACTCAAAAAAGTAGCGATAAAAGTCATATGAATGGTACAAATTCTGTTCCAGAAGAGGAAAATGAAGATCTTCTTGCAGATTTTATTGACGAGGATAGTCAACTTCCAAGTCGAATATCAAAACCCAATCTTAGAAGTCACTCATCACATTGGAATGATGATGAACTTAAATCCCAAACAGGATCATCTATTTGTCTTCTCAGGTCGGATGCTCTTTAATTAATGCGGAAGATTATAGATTTAAAACTTCTTTGCTTGAACTGTTAAACCTAGATTGTGCTATATGAGGTGTATTCAGCTGTCTTTATGGTTTTTTGTATTAGGTCAATGGATAAATATGCAAGGCTTATGCAGAAACTAGAGATTGTGAATGTTGAGTTTTTTAAGGTATGTTCTCGTTATATAGTTACCTTCATTGTTACCTTGTTTCTGCGTGTTTAGCTTTTTATGCAACCGGAATGGTGGTTTCCTGATTTAGTCTATTGTTTCAGGGAATATGCCAGTTGTTTGAGGTTTTTTTCCTTTATGTGTTTGAAACATTATGTCAGCAAAATGCTACTTCAAGCGGAAAAGGCTCAACCAACTCTCTTAACTGTAAGGTCCTTTTTTTGTTTCTTTTTCTTTCTTCTATATATACCGATTGTGTATTCTATCACTTTTTTACTTTTTATGTTTGTTTTTAAGTTTATATATGTGGTCCAGAATCAGTGTATCTGGACTGCACCACATCAAATTGGAGTCAACGCTTAGTTAAGAACTTTAACTTCATATGATACTCAGATCAGCTGAAGACAGCCCTAAACAAGATAAGACAAGATTGTGACGAGTGGATAAAACCCCAGTTGACATCATTTTCATCTTCTGCACATTCATCTGTGGTACACACAGATGCGACACCTACTAGTCCTCCGAGTCTTTTACCCGGAGCATCTTCTGGTCTCAAGGTATTGTTCATATTTTAGTTAAGGCTTTTGATTTTTTTTTAGCATGATCTTTTGCTTTTCGATTCCTTCGCTTCAATATCCCCTGCAATGGTAGTTGGGGCTCTGGGCATTGACATCACCTTGTAAATTTCAAAATGTGCTTCATATGTACTATTGTTTCTTCTTACTTCCCCTTGAACCATTTTTTATGTATCTTAATTGTTCAGTTGCATCTCCTCTTACATCATTCTGGCTTTGAATTTTGATTTTACAATTCTTGAACCCCTTGTACGTATCATTATTTCATCCTTCAAGTTAAAAGATTCTGAACTTTTAGGATACACTTTCTTGGAGTCAACGTGTTTAAATGTTTTCCCTCAGTAAGGAAAAGCTTTTCTTAACTCGGAAAAATATTTCCGAGGGCGAAGAGAATTTTATTCCTCTCATTAATTCTGTATTTCATATCTTTGGTTTGTTTTTCAATAAGTTGGAACAATATCATCCCAGAAATTTGAATCATTGAGAAGGTCAAAAATTGATCATCCAATATTTCCCTTGACAAAACAATTGATATAATAAATCACTAACGAAAAACTATATGAAGTCATGCCAAAAGACTAGTATTGTTTGATGGCTTTCTCATGCACAACCATTTATTTATATAATTTAATTCGATGCAACTTTTTTCCAGGGATTAATTCAATGTTAATAAGGAAGAAATAAAACTCCCACAAGGTGGGGTTGGCTACATGGATCTTATGATGCTATTTTACTTTATCTGAAATCATTGTTTTATTAAGCTTCGTAAAATCTAGGTCTCTATTTATGGTTTTTGTCCATGTCAACTTATATATCAATGTTTCTTTAAGATTTATTTAAAAATAACTGTTATTGAAATAAATCCTGTATTTGGAAAATATAATTAGTTTAGCCCAGCTTAGAAAATATTTCTGGCTTCGCCCCTGTATATGTCAACACCATTTGTGGGTAAAAACTAAAACTTTCCCAAGATAACTGTGTATTGACACAAGGTGGGCCATGGACATTACCATTGTGAACAATCTGGTTCTTTGTTACATAACTGGGCATTTCAATGAGAAGAAGGCTTTGTCGGGAAAATTTGTGCCCTTTGTTTAAGAGGATATTAATCTAGAGGTACTATATGTGAGTGTTTCCTTAGACTTCACATTCATGATATAATGAGCAAATTGATTTTGCATAATTGATGGCCGCTAATAGGTGAATCCTTGGAAAGTGGTCTCAGCATTTTTGAAGACTTTGCTGTTGCTTAAAAAATAAAAATGTATGAGAAATATATTCGTACTAAGGATTACTATGGTGTCTTTCATTCTTCCTTTCTAATATTTTAAGGTCTTGAAAGTCATCAACAAGTCATTGGAAAAATAGTAAACTGCTGCTGTTGGTGGATATAAATAAAATTAATTGGTTTGACAACTTGTCAGATTATTGTTATATTCTACGAAATGTGTATTAGTTCATTGATTACTTTAAACTGTAGGTTGCATTCAGTAAATTTTGTTGTTCAAATATAGAAATGAAGCAATATGTGATGCACAGGTCTATAAATAAGTGGACCATTATGTTGCAGGAAAGATGTTCAGGTGCCGACACAATATCTCTTGTTGCTCTGATTTTGCATAGATCTAGACCGCGTCTCCAATCAATGCTTCTGCAAAGTACTGCAAATGCAATCGAAGATTTCTATGTCAATCTGGTATGTTTGTTCTTTAATATGTTTTGAAATGTTTAATACCAGTCATGGATGCACGAAATCTAGGAAACTAAATACGGGTCTAACTTTATATTTGTCACTTACTGTTGATTAACAAATTTTATAAGATTTTGGCTAAAACCAGACTAACAAGTCTATAATGGATGAGATTTGGCTTTGCTTGATTTATGTGTAATAAGAATGAAAGATAATGCATTAACGTGATTTATGTTTAATAAGAATGAAACTACTGTTGAGGTATTGCTCAACTTTGACCTGAAGAGTATTTAGTAGATATATCATGCATCCAATATATGTCATATAGTGCCTCTAAAATGAAATTCTCAAGTATTGAAATACAAGAGCCCTCCTGTTGTGTATGCATGTGTATATGGGTGTGCATTTTTATGTAATGTTGGAAATAGATTATTTTCCTTGTTGCATTTTTTAGATAAAAGCAAAGAACAGTAGATTTTCCATGGCTCGAAAGAAAAGGCTTAACCTACCCTCATACAGTATTTCGTCTCCTCATCCATATATTGCAAGTCATTATTTTATAGGTACATATTATTAAAAAAATCCGCCCTCCCATACATTCAGCCTGTTGGCGAACTTTCTGTTTATTATTGTTAGAAATAGGAAAGTATCTTTAAGATTGCTAGGGATATGGTGATTGATTGTAATTGATTGTGTGTAGTTTAAATCAAGAAAATAAAAAGAGGATTTCCTCCATGTCTTCATGGTATCGGTAGGTTGATCCTAGAGTTTTTTTTTTTTTTTTTTTTTTTTTTTTTTTTTTTTTTTTTTTTTGTTCCGACATCACTGTTCACTGTTCTGGCGACATCCCTGAACTCAGACGGCGCCGATCTCCCCGTCTTCTGAGCCGCCCTCCACTCTGTTTTCACTGCCATGGCCGACTCGAGCAAGACTGTTACTCTGTCTAAAGCCGACTATGCAGCTTTCTTCCAGTATCAGGCCTCTCAGTCATCGTCCTCTGCTTCCGTTGCTCATACTGGTAATTCAGTTGCCTTCATCACTCAGTCCTCACCATTGGGCCCATGGGTCCTGGACTCTGGCGCCTCTGATCACATTTCTGGTCATCCAAAACTTTTGTCTTCTTTAACTAGTTCTCATTCTCTTCCTATGGTTACCCTTGCTAATGGTTCTAAAACTGTCGCTAAAGGCATTGGACAGGCCTTTCCTATTCCTTCATTGCCTCTGCAATCTGTGCTTTATGTACCGGGTTGTCCTTTCAATCTTATTTCTGTTAGTAAACTCACCAATGATCTGAATTGTTCTGTCACCTTTCTTAATCATTTTGTACTTGTACAGGACCAGGGTACGGGACGAATGATTGGTACAGGACGTGAGTCACTAAGATTTTATCATCTTACGCAGTCATTGCCTGTGGTCGCTTGCACCTCCACCGATTCTGCTAATGTTCTCCACAACCGTTTGGGTCACCCTAGTCTCTCTAAGCTCCAGAAGCTAGTTCCACAACTTTCTTCATTATCTTCACTTCCATGTGAGTCGTGTCAACTTGGGAAACAACTCGTGTACAATTTCCCAAGCGAGTCAATAATCGAGCTGCGTCCCCTTTTGAGTTAATTCATTCCGATGTTTGGGTTTCGTGTCGTGTCAACTCTGTTATGGGATTTCAGTATTTTGTGACATTTATTGATGATTACTCTCGAAATACTTGGCTGTTTTTAATGAAAGATCGTTCTGAGTTATTTCATATTTTTCAAAAATTTTGTGCTGAAATCAGAACTCAATTTGGTGTTCCTATTCGTGTATTTCGTAGTGATAATGCTCGAGAGTATTTTTCTGCTCCTTTTATCACCTTTATATCATCTCTGGGTATTCTTCATGAGTCATCATGTGCCTATACACCCCAACAAAATGGTCTCGCTGAACGTAAAAACAGACATTTCATTGAGACGGCTCGTACCTTATTAATCCATAACCATATACTCTTTCGTTTCTAGGGGGATGCTGTTCTTACCGCTTGCTATCTCATTAATTGCATGCTTTCATCTGTTTTACAGGATCGAATTCCTCACTCTATCTTATTTCCCAACCAACCTCTCTATTTGGTGCCACTTCGCATATTTGGTTGTGTGTATTGTCCATAATCTAACCCCGAGACAAGATAAACTTTTTGCTAAGTCTACTAAATGCATCGTCTTAGGATATTCCGACTTTAAAAAGGGTACCGTTATTCTCCAAATAATAACCGCTACCTCATCTCTGCCGATGTCACATTCTTCGAGTCATCGCCTTACTTCTCTCCTAATACCCCGACTCTTCCCACCCCTTCTGTGGTACTGCCTGTACCATTCTTCCATCCTCCACTTGAGATTGTGCCACCACCTCGTCCTCTTCAAGTATACCACCGTCGTCCTCGCTCTCTATCTTCCGCCGACATTGACACTGCAACCACTCACTGACAACCTGCTCCAGCTCCTGCCCGTACCGTGGACCTTCCTGCCCCTCCTGGCCCCATTGCCACTAGTAAAGGTATTTGTTCCACTCGTAATCTGCATCCTATTTATACATTTCTCAGTTATCATCGTTTATCTGATCCCTATTTTGCTTTTGTCTCCACCTTGTCTTCTGTTCCTCTTCCTAGAAATGTCGATGAGGCCTTATCTGATCCAGGATGGAAACAAGCGATGATGGATGAAATGACTGCCTTACACTCCAGTGGCACTTGGGATTTGGTTTCGTTGCCCCCTGGAAAATCTACAGTTGGCTGTCGATGGGTTTATGCGGTAAAAGTTGGTCCTGATGGGCAGATTGATCGACTCAAAGCTCGCCTGGTTGCTAAAGGTTATACCCGAATATTTGGTTTGGACTATGGTGACACTTTTTCTCTTGTAGCCAAAATTGCTTCCGTCCGTTTGTTTCTTTCCATGGCTGTTATGCGTCACTGGCCGCTCTATCAACTAGACATCAAGAATTTCTTCATGGAGACCTCCAAGAGGAAGTCTATATAGAGCAACCACCTGGTTCTATTGATCAGAGGGAGTATGGTCTGGTTTGTCGACTTCGTCGCTCTCTGTATGGTCTAAAACAATCTCCTCGTGCTTGGTTTGGGAGATTCAGTACTGTCATTCAGAAATTTGGTATGATTCGTAGTGAGGCGGACCACTCGGTTTTCTATCGACATTCCAATTGCCAATGCATTTACTTGGTTGTATATGTGGATGATATAGTCATGACTGGAAGTGACCAGGAGGGCATTCGACAGCTGAAAACACACTTATTTAATCATTTTTAGACTAAGGATTTGGGACCACTCAAGTACTTCCTTGGCATAGAAGTAGCTCAGTCTCATAATGATATAGTCATCTCTTAGAGAAAATATGCTCTAGACATTCTTCAGGAAACTGACATGTTAGATTGTAAACCTGTTGACACGCCCATGGATCCGAATGTTAAACTTCTACCAAAAGAGGGGGAGCCAGTGGAAAACCTTGAGGAGTACAAGAAACTAGTTGGAGAGCCGCTAAAAGATCCTGGACGATACAGACGGTTGGTTGGAAAGTTGAACTATCTTACAATTACTCGCCCAGAGATCTCATTCGCAGTCAGTGTGCTTAGCCAGTTCTTGCAAACTCCATGTGAGAGTCATTGGGATGCTGTCATACGCATTCTTAAATACATCAAGAAAGCGCCAGGACAGGGATTATTGTATGAATATAAAGACAATACTTAGATAGTTGGATATTTTGATGCAAATTATGCAGGCTCTCTGTCCGACAGACGTTCTACTACAGGATATTGTGTTTTAATTGGAGGTAACATAGTATCCTGGAAAAGTAAGAAACAAGCTGTTGTCGCCAGATCTAGTGCAGAAGCGGAATATCGAGCTATGGCCTTGGCAACATGTGAATTAGTATGGTTAAAACAGTTGTTACAGGAATTAAAGTTTGGAGGTGGGACACAAATGAAGCTAATTTGTGACAACCAGACGGCTCTACATATAACATCTAACCCTGTGTTTCATGAAAGGACCAAGCACATAGAAGTTGATTGTCACTTTATCAGGAAGAAAATTTTATCTGGATGCATGGTCACTAGCTTTGTCAACTCTGAAGGATAATTAGCGTACATCCTTACTAAGTCTCTTCGCGGTCCTCGTATTGATTTTATTTGTAACAAGCTTGGTGCATATGATTTATATGCTCCAGCTTGAGGGGAAATGTTAGAAATAGGAAAGTATCTTCTAGATTGCTAGGGATATGGTGATTGATTGTAATTGATTGTGTGTAGATCTATTTACCTTTTATTGAGACGGTTGAAGGCTATATAAAGTCTATTCTTGTATAGTTTAAATCAAGAAAATAAAAAGAGGGTTTCCTCCATTTCTTCAATTATGTCATATGAACTTTATTGTTCTGATTATTTCTTGAAAGTTTGTGCATTTTTTTAAAATCAAAGCAAAGAACTATTCTCTCCTCATCCTTGTATTGCAAGTCATTATTTTATAGGTCCATATTATTGATTTTTGCCCTCTTGCCCATTGGTTCAGTATGTTGGCTAACTTTCTCTTTATTATCATATGACCTTTATTGTTCTGATTATTTTTTAAAGGTTTTTTTAGAGAATTGTTTTTCTACATATCTAATAAAATTCCTTGTACCATTGAGGTTTGCCCAAATTTTTTTCCACATCTTATGATCCAAAATTTACGTGGTTTTTCTCAGGTGGATTCAGTGCCAGATCTTGTAGAGCACATACATAAGACAACTGCAAGACTATTGCTCCATATTAACGGGTAAGATAGCACATTATTATATTTTGTTTCTCCATTGGGGGTTCCACTAGTAAATTATTTATATATTTTTTTTGTGGGCCAGGATCAGTGGAACCTTTCATTCTATAAATTTTATAGCACAATTTTTAGACATTTTGATTAATATATTCACAGAAGGTTAAGATAATTCGTGAGACACGAAATAATTTACATATAGCATGCAACATGAGAGAGAGGAACTGTTTGCATGTGTTGAACTAGATGTTTCACACCTCCTTGTCATCCATTGATCTGTTTATCCAAGGATTCACAGACACCTATATATATTTGGGTACACTAGTAATATTGATTTACTATCACAGAACACCTTTTTCATTCAGCCAGAATTCTAAATGACCAAATGATGCATCATCTGATCCATGTCCCTAACTCCCTATTGTCCAGTTTTTGTGCCATTTTCCCATGTAGAAAAAACACACATAATAAGTAGCACACTGTTGGAAGAACAAATGATACTCATTTGCATTATGTTCATTTTACTTCCCACAAAACACACCTCATCTGTGTATTTGGAGGTGCATTACTCCTGTATACCAGCTGTAGTGTTAACCCAATGGTATTGTTTGGCAAGTTATAACCTGCTGTTGCTCATTAGCTTTGCTGCAAAATGTATCATTGAGGGGCCAGCAAAGCATAACTAGCTGATCTTTCTTTCAGTTAAACATTGCAATTTCATTGTCTAAATTTTCAGTGGTTTTCATTAAGAAATAAATGTATATTTTCTTATACCTCTATTTCAAACTTACCTAACTTTAGCCTGAACTTATGCTGCCACAAAATTATGAAACCATAAAATAATGGGTTTCCTTAACTAAGCCATAAATATAATACCAGAATAGCAGTTGCAACAGTTTCGATTTCTTGGACTAGGATAACAAGTAGCTTGAGTTAGGGATAGAGAGACAAGGTAGATGTTGTGACCCGCAGGTGGAAGACTTACCATAGGAGAAGGGGGAAAGGCCCAATTGTAGGCCCAATTGTTATAGCTCAGTCAGCAGCCCAGCAAGATGAGGCCTTGACACTTGTATCAATGAGCTGTCAGGAAGGTGGGCACCAAGAGGAGAGAGAGAAGGGCAGCAGCATAAAGGGGGACACTGCACAGCATGTAAGGGGGAATTGATTACCAAAGAAAGGGGGCATAGGCAGGAGGCAAAAAAGGGGGCCTGACGTGGGGAGGGCATGGAAATCTAAACAAGAAATGGGGGTTAATGGCAGTGGGGTGGTTGGGTGAGCAGGGAAGGAGGAAATCAGATTGCTGGGATTGCTAATGTGTTTTTCTACAAGGAGTTAGGGTGTCGCAACAGGGATTCTGAGTTTACTCTTTTTTGGGGTGTTTATTTTGGGGTTGTTTCATGTAGCAGTTACGTCTGCAAATTCTTGTTTGTAGCAGTTGCGTCTGCAATTTCTTGTTCTTTGTTTATATACAAGACACTAAAGCATACATAGTACTCTCAGCAAATCCATGACCATTTGGGTCCTTTTATTAAAGTGATCAATGAATATATTCAGTACAATTAATAGCAATTGCATTCTACATTATTTTCCTCTACTGTTACATTGAATTTTCTTAACAACAATAGGAAAGGAACAAAATCTCTAAGTGAACACATCCTCTGTCACTCTCGTAGAATCGTTGGGGTTGCTGGGTGAGAATACTTGCTTGTGAGATCTGGGGTGAGTCCACCTGTAACAGAAAAAAGGGGAACAATTAGAGGGTTAGCGAGTGGGGTTCTATCAGAAGACCCAATTACTACGACTTTTGGTGGCCATAAGAATAGTCATTGGGGTGTTTATATCAGAATTCTTTGCCTGAATCTGTTCCCCTCCCCCACCCTACTCTCTTTTACACTCTTTGGTCTTCTTTCCAATGTTTTTCAGATGAGGTTGGAAACCCTCTCCTAAACTCTAGAACTATGAAAACAAATAGCATGTGTAAGGGATACAGATACAAGGTAGCGTTAATTACAATGATCTCCAGCATCCATGAGAATAGTCACATGATTGTTTATATCCGAATTCTTCATCTGACCCTGTTCTCTTGCTCCTACCTCACTCTCCTATTCTCTCCTTGGTCTTCTGACAGTCGTGGTTTCTGAGGTGAAGTAAAAAAATCAAGAAAGTGTTGGACTATTGAATTTTTTTTCCCTCTTCCTATTTGTGTTTTTGGTTATTTATAACTATCACTCTTATTATGGGTCCTGACTATTGTTTTCATCTTTAATGGATTAACCCTTTTTTGGCAGCTATGTCGATCGAATTTCTAATGCTAAATGGGAGCTAAAGGAGCTCGGACTAGAGCATAATGGGTTTGTTTCCTCGATTTAACTTCTATGTGCAAATTTTTTAGAGAGTGCAATTTTGTAAATAAATTATATTCTCTAGCAATCTTTTACTAATGGACAGAGTGGTTTCGTGGGGAAAGAGATTAGAGGTGGCAAAACGAATTGACGAATCGAATTTGTATTGAATCCTAAACGAATCGAATTAAAATGTGATGAATTCGTATTCGATTCGTTTATTAAACGAATCCTAATATCAGGATTCGTATTCGATTCGTTTATTAAACGAATCGAATACGAATATTCGTTTAGTTATGATATTATTCAATAACATAAATTAC
This sequence comes from Zanthoxylum bungeanum, assembly GCA_019454045.1. Lineage (NCBI taxonomy): Eukaryota > Viridiplantae > Streptophyta > Magnoliopsida > Sapindales > Rutaceae > Zanthoxylum > Zanthoxylum bungeanum. Next base: position 12,495 of record SKCR01021387.1, on the reverse strand, counting down.
CAATATTTATTTCCATTGATTCTTCATAAATATATACATATGAAATGCGTAAATAATATATTTACTAAAAATAGCTCACCAAACATTGATAATATTATTTTTTCCATGATAATTAACCATAATTTCTTGAATCTTAATTAAAAATAACAATAATCTGTAAAATGAAATAATAAAACGAATCATAAACAAATAAATGAATCAATAAGCTTAAATTCGTATTCGATTCATTTAATAAACGAATCAAATCGAATTGACTCATTTATCAAACGAACTCATTTGTTCAAACCCGTATTCGCTTTAAAGCGAATCGAATCGAACGAATAGACGAATCCTAACCCAAATTGCTACCCCTAAAAGAGATTAATATACTCACCAAATATGCTTTTGTTTGCAACAGTATTTAGTGCATGTATTGATTTATTTGTTTATGGAGTCTTCATGTTGGGAATTATGAATGTTTACACCTGTCTGCTGCTACTGTAAGTTTTGCTAGTAATCATGTTTCTGTCTTTGAGGTTCACTGGGCGGCTAAATAAATATTTCACGAAATATACTGTCTCATCATCTGAACCTAGTGATTCCGGGTTCCATGCCCGAATCTTTTATTATAAGTACCGGTATTTCTGCTAAATAATTAATTCATACAACCTCTTCTTGTGACCAAAACTTTTATCCTGGTCTTTCTTGATCCTGTGGTGGTTGCCATATGAATCACATCGATTTGTGCTGCCATTTGCTACTTTCTTTATTGTTAATAATCTGCGCAGAACAAATGACTCAATGGCTGATGTTGCAATCTTATTTCCTACCTTGTGCATTAGCTTTTAACAAATGATTGATTGTAACCGTTGTTTGATAACTATTTCTGTGTTCCTAGCCAAAAAACGTATATAGCATCACTTATAAATATAGTAATAATATAAACAATCATATAAATTTTATCTGAAAAGAGTTTAGGTGTAAACATTGCCCCGTATCTGCTATCTCAGCCGGTGGAAATTTTGAACCATTACACTATCATTGTAGTTGTTCCAATGTTTTCTTAGACTGCACATTTAAATTGTTATAAAGGAGCAGATGTTCTGCTTCAGTGTTATTAAAGGCACAAACAGCCCTGGAGCCTAGGCACGTGCCTGAAGGCGCAAGGCGCGCGCCTGATGAATGTAAGGCACAAAATGTTACAAAAGTGTAAAAATACATAGAAAAACAATGTATAAGTGTGTTTCACACTATCAATTAGGAATAAATGATATTTAACTATTATTTTTTGAGAGTTGTTATCCTAAATTTCATTTATAAATCACAAGTACATATCCAAAAGCAAGATTTCAATCCTCATATAATCACATCTAAATCACAAGTTCATATCCAAGAGCATAAGAGTTACATATCCAAAAACAAAGAGTTCATCAAAAAATAAAACGAGGAAACGAGCAACTAAATTTCAGTTCCAAAAGCAAAAATTATCAAAAAAATTTCAACTTCTAATATTTCAATCCAACTACATATACTCATCATCAAATTCAACACTGTCTTCTAACTCTTCTTCACTTGACGCTCCGTCACTATTATCTTCTTTCCCAATATCTTCTTCATCAATTTCTTCTTGATATTCTTCTTCATCGATGAGAACAAAACGGTTGGTGGATTTTGTTTTTGGCCTAGAAGTTCAGACCGGTTCCTGTTCCTTCCCTTTTCCTTTCGAAGTTATGGTAGCTCTATTAGAAAAAGTGGTAGTTCGAGTCCTATGTAGAGCATCTCCCGCTCCGGAAGCTCTAAAAACTGTACCTCAAGTTAAATCATCATCTTCAAAGACAAGCTCCTCTTCCTCATCCATTCTACCCAACAACCACTCATTACTATCATCAATATTTTGCAAGGAAATTGGATCAATGCTATCACGATATTGGCGTCGAAGCATCAATGTTCTATTGTACTTAACAAAAACCAGATCATTTAGCTTTTTTTGATCCAACCTAAAAACAATCAAAAAACAAATTAGGAGCAAAAAGTTCCAGCAATAATTTCCTTTAACAAATTTTCAACACTGAGACTGGGCATTTGAATGAGGTTATATAATCTCTACAAATCATAGAGCTAATAGATATAATTATGAAGCACGAAACAAATGCTAAAATTCAAAGAAATCCCGTAAGGGATATATATGTATATCCTATCACAAAAGTATGAACAAAAGACATATCTTTGTGAAATCTCTCATTCACAGAGATTTCACAAAGATATAACATTGTATAACATATTATTGATCATTAACCAAGGACAATATGAACAGTTAAAAGCATGCACTACCATGTTTGAAGATCAGTTACTATTTTATAAGTTACCCTATCCAAAATTTGCAAAAAGTTTCAAGCACATCTCCTTCCTTAAACATCATTTCTAACTATTACCCTAATTTTAAGTTACTAATCAATGACATTATTATATATATATGCAACATCCCAACTGTAGTAAATTCTTTGCCTAACAAAACTATCATCAGACAGCACATTAAAAATCGCTAAATTAATAACTATCGCATCACAAAGTGAGAAGACTAGATAATATCTTTTCACGCACTTGCTTAGAAAGAGAATATCATGCCAATTCTAGCCACTGAGTTTGTTCAGAATTATTGCCGAGACCCATCACGTTCTCTTTTTGAGCAAGTGCGTGAAAGGATATTATCTCGTCTTCTCTCCTTGTGATGCGATAGTTATTAATTTAGTGATTTTAATGTGCTGTCTAGGCAAAGAATTTACTACAGTTGGGATGTTGCATATATATAATAATGCCATTGATTAGGAACTTAAAATTAGGGTAATAGTTAGAAATGATGTTTAGGGAAGGAGATGTGCTTGAAACTTTTTGCAAATTTTGGATAGGGTAACTTATAAAATAATAACTGATCTTCAAACACGGTAGTGCATCTGCTTAATCATGCATTACAAATTTTTTGTAATCTGCTATGTTTATTGCTAAATTTACTTTCTTAACATGTATCTTTTAGATATCTGCTTTTATTCCTATCCTTGGATATATGAATCCAACTTCTCTGACATTAGTTGTTTTATAATAGATATGTTGATCTGTTGTTGGGAGAATTTAAGCACTATAAAACAAGGCTTGCTCATGGGGGAATTCACAAGGAGGTAATTCTTGAGAGTTAATACTAGATTATATTGATTAATTTCCCGTGAAATATGAAAAATAAATCAGTATTCAAACCTAGAAGCCTGTTTTGTGCGAATGCTGGATGTGGATAAATGTTTATATGACATTCATGTTTTGATGAATGGTTTATATCTATGCTTGTGGAGCACTGCGTGTGATGTGGGTGAATTGATTGCTTGGGACTCTAAATGTTTTAAATGACTAATTATGGGAAACTATCTTTCTGTTCATCAAGGTCCAAGACCTCCTCCTAGAATATGGAGTCGAAATTGTTGCTCAAACTCTCATAGAAGGTCTATCGCGAGTGAAGAGATGTACAGACGAAGGACGAGCTCTCATGTCATTAGATCTTCAGGTGCTTGTTAAACTGCGATGGGAATTTGCATAGTTAAATGTTCCCATGTATTTTTGGGTAAACTAGGATTGCTGACTGTTGCCTTTGTTGTTAACAGGTTTTAATCAATGGCCTACAGCATTTTGTCTTTGTCAATGTCAAGCCAAAGTTACAAACAGTTGAAACTTTCATCAAGGTGAGTATTTGCATGGTTAATGCAGTAAATCTTTCAAATTGATCCATAAATAATGCGGTTAAAATATTGAGCGATTAATAGAAGGGGTTGGTTGCAGCTTGATCTGTTTGACATGTTCTTCATTTTGAAATGAACACCGATAACTCATCTCAATTAATTTCTCTTTCTCCCTCTCTTCTACGTTTGAACAGGCTTACTACCTTCCGGAAACTGAATATGTTCACTGGGCAGCTGCTCACCCTGTAAGAAATTTTGTGCTATGTCAAACTTTTGTAAATTTTTTAGTGATTTCAATCCGTCATATATCATGACACAGTACAAAAATACCTATTGCTTGCAGGAATACACAAAAAGTCAAATTATAGGGCTGATCAACCTTGTTGCTGCGATGAAGGTTGGAAGAGAAAAACCAGGTTGGAAATATTAGAAAAGATCGAGTCAGCTGGTGCGTAGTCTGCAAAACCTGGTAAACTTTCAGTCTTCTCACTACCTTACCATTCTTTTGGCCTTTTTTTTACCGCGAGTCTCGCTTAATTATGTAGAAGAGTACATTTTAAGGTTATATATTTTCCTAATGCTTCAGTTCATGTAATTCGTCTTCCCCAAAAGGGAATATCACATGTAATTTTTGGTCACATCATATCTTGAATAGTGAGTTGATTTTTATTTGAACAAGAGATTTTGTGTCATGAAGTGATAAAACATTCCTAAAGGATGGGAAGAATTAATAGACATTATTCAATGCAAAGTAGAGCTACCTTTAGATGTTCGACTTAAGTTTTATCTTCAAGCTTTAAATTATTTTAAATACTATGAGATATATAGTTTGTAATGATGTAGAGTGGAATCAATAAAAGCTGGCCATGGTAGTGTTGGTTTTCTTTTCCCTTCTAATAATGTAATAATCTTTCACCACTTGTAGATTATTTGGAAAATAAGTTAACTATTGTTTCCGAACTCAGATGTAGCTTTTTTTTTTTTTTCTGGTTTGTTTGTTTGTTTTTTTTAGAATCGTTGGAAACTTCGCCGCCAAATCACCTATTTCGGGCTTAAGAGGAGTATGTAAAATCTCCGACAGTCCCAGACTTTTACAAGAAATACACTTTCTGGATTCGAACTCAGGACCTTAAAGTAAGATATTGAATCTTACACCACCAAGTCACGTCTCTTGCAAACAACTTTCTTTTTTCTTACTATTGAAAAAAAGTTCAAGACAAATTGGATTGGAAGTGGATCCCAATTTATTTTTAAGACCATTCAAATTAAGTAAAATCTATTGAGTAGAAATAATAAAGGTATGATGTTCAAATTTTGTTCATATGGATAGTTCGGAAATTGGATTTCCATCAAGTAATAACTTAAAAGGGAAGTTCGAATATTATTATGTCCTATAAAAATTCAAAAAATGCTACTTTCCTGAAAAAATAATGCTTGAAATTTTTTAGGACAAGTTAAACATGAGCACATTCAAAACGGTGCATTTTATGTTCGGCTTGCTCTAAAAAACTTTGAGCAATATTTCTCAGGCAAAATGCATTGTTGATAAAAATGAAAATTAGAAACGTTATAGTTTATGATTTAACTTGTATTCATTCTTCACTGAAGGATCCACAATTGGGTTAGAACTTTAGAAAATAAGCTGTAATAACTTATTTTAGTAGTAAACTTAGGGTGTGTTTATTGGTCATAAAAGTTTTTTTGGAAAATATTTTCTTAATTTTTTTTCCCAGACAATGGAGAAGTTTAACCTTTTTTTTTTCCGGAAATTTTGGTACCCAATCTGAAAATCTTTTTGCGGCCCCAAGTATTTTTAGATCCGGACCTTTCGGGTCTATGGGGTCCAGATCGTACCTAAACCTTTTGCCATCCCTTCAAACCACCTGAATATATTTTTTGAAAAAATATTGGACATGTCAAACATTTGAAAATGTGTTTCGGAAAATATTTTCAGGCGATAACCAAATACCAAAAAATACTTTTCTTTTTCTGAAAAATGATGTACTTACATAAATCTTTTTATAGCGAAATAAATAAACCCTTAATTGATAATAATTTTTTTTTATCATATGACTCATTTTGCATATATTAATGTTTTTTGAAAACGTTGGAAATCCCGCCGCCAAACCACCTGACCCGAACTTAAGTGGAACATGTAAAATTCTCGGTTGTTCCGGGCTCATATAAAAAATACATTGTCTAAATTCGAACCATGACTTGGCAATCAAGTCTTAAATCCTTTGTGGGATGTGGGAGCTTCACATGTATTAAAATATTAAATAACAAACTGTTTTACCAAAAATTTAACAGAGTTAGAATCTATTCAAAAAGATCATTTTGCCTATGTGATGTAATTTAACATGAAAAAACTTTTTACCTACAAGATATGGTAAAAAAAATTAAATAAATTAATAAAATTTTTATTAACAAGAAAAGACTTTTTTTTTTTATTATTATTATTTTATTATTTCTTTTGCTACGGCGGCCTTTCACTGTAAATTTAGAGATATAACTTATTTTTATGATCGCCTTCTAAATTTTTGTGTTATGAAAATAAAATATCATAAATTACGAGTCAATTATGAAAAATTTAGAGATATAACTTAATTCAACAAGAGTGAGAGATTTAATATATATAACCAAAGTAGTCTTTTTTTTTTTTTTTGGTTACGATTCTTTCACTATTTCAGAAATTGTGAAATAAAAATGTTTACAAAAAATATTAGGATGTAATATTTTAATACAATATCTTTACGGAAATTACATTTTTTTTTTTTTTTTTGCAAACGTTGGAAACCCCGCCGCCAAATTATTCGACCTGAATTTAAGCGGAGCAGGTAAAACCTCTGGTTGTCACATGCTCTTACAAAAAGTGCACATCTGGATTCGAACCTAGGACTTGATCAACCAAATCATAACCCTTAGGCCACCAAGTCACACCAATTGAGGCCAGAAATTACATTTTATTACCATATCTTTACACAACCTTATATTTTACTATAATATAAGATATAATAGTCTGGGCCGTGGGGCAAGGCCGGTTAGGTGCTCGCATAGTCCCCAAATATTTCTTATTATTACTCCCAAAAGAGTAATGGATAAGGCCTCATATTTTTTATATTATAATATTATGTTATGATCAATTGTCTCAAAATATAAAAATAACCTTAGACCCTGAGGATATCAGGGCTGACCATGATAATAATAAAATGCTATAATCCTATACTTCTTTGGAGATGTTTGTCAGATTTGTTGCCAACGGCTGATCAGCTTATGTCCAAGAAGATCCTTACCACTGATACATGTTTAAGGTGTGGCAAAGAGAGAGGGAGACCATTTCTCATGCCATCTTTTTCTGCAAGTTTTCCAGAGATTGTTGGAGTTTGTCTAGTTTTGGCAGAGGCAGCTCTCTGGTGCAATTTCTAGCTTTCTGTGTGGACATGCTTACAACCATTGAGCTGAGGCAGGTTATTGCTCTGATGTGGTGCTTATGGAATGCTAGAAACAATGTGTTGTTCCAACATTCTGCATTTGATACACACTGGGTTGTTTCCAGAATGGAAAATATATGCTCGTCTGCTGATTTCCTAAGGCAGTAGGATGAACATCAGCTGCTACCAGAGGATCCCAATCCCATGATCAACAAATGCCTTTCAGTTGGTACAAGGTTAATTTAGATGCTGGAATAAGCTCCGATGGGAAGTTGGCTGGTCAAGGAGCAATTGTCAGGAATCACTCGGGGGGAGCTAATCACCATAGTTTCAGACCTGGTTATTTTTCTGGAAGATGTTGAAATGGCAGAAGCTCAAGCCATTCGGCTGGGACTTTTTCATGCTCATCACAATGGTTTAATCCCTGTCCTCGTTGAATCAGATGCTAAGAATGTGATCGAGCTCATTAATGGGAATATCTCAAGCTCAAAGGAAATTTGTTGGATAGTCAAATATGTTCAAGATATTGATTCAGAATCTCAACTTAAGGTCCTGAGTTCGAATCCATGGAGTGCGTTTCTGGTAAGAATCTAGGATAGTCAGGGATTTTACCTACTCCGCTTAAGTCCGTAAATGGTGATTTGACGGCGAGGTTTCCAACGATTCCAAAAAAATAATAAAAATTCAAGATCTTGCAAGATTAGTTAGAGATGTTAAGTTCTAATTCACACATAGAGAGTGTAATATAGAAGCTCATGAGTTAGCTAAGTTGGCTTGTTTATCCCCTAATTTTGAAGGCTCATAGGAATGTTTATTCCTTAAACTCTGTATCCTAACTTTCCAGTTATGAAGTTTATTTCTTCCTTTCAAAAAAAAAATAAAATAACAACTTAAAATAATTACAAAAAATGAATATCAAAACATACTCATTTTATTGTGAAAGCACAGCAAGAATATTCAATGACCAGAAGCTTAAATGGCATGTGATGTGGGCGAACGTTTTAAGCCCCATTATTTTCCAACTAAGGTGGCTTGATATGCATGATTTTGCCAGCACATGCTCATTTAATTAAACTTCTCTAATTGGATTAGGGCCAGGGGCGAATCCAGAAATTTTTTTATAGATTAAGCTAAATTAAATTTTCTTCAAATACGAGATTCATGTCAATAACAAATATTTTTAAACAAATTTAAAGAAGTTTCATTAAAATATAAGATAATACATTAAATTAAAGAAAAATCAAATACAATACCTTACGGTATTTTAAATTCATTTATTATCGAATTTGAATCAATAATGTCTATAAATTCTCTTTCAATGTAGATAATCATAACAATTTAATAAAAACTCATTTTCCATCTTATTTAGAAATGCTGTCTTGATAAGTTTATAATTGAAAATACTCAGTTTTATCGTTATTATCGAAACAGAAAGAGTAAATAAAGATGAAAGATGCAGACAACAATTTATTTGCCAAATACTCGGGTTTAAACGAAACAGGTAAAATCCCCGGTTATTCCAAACTCTTATAAAAAACGTATTTCCTAAATTCAAACTCAACTTGAAGGTCTAATCCTAAACCATATACCATCAAATCAGTACATATGAACGATTCTTCATTTTATTTTCAGTTTTCTGTCCACAAGAATACAACAAGGAAGCAAATGCTATACAGATGCCAGCCAGCAAGAAATGCAACTGCCATATGGCTTTCACACTTCTTCTTGAAGCTCTTCAAACAGCTTTTTAATATACTGATGTATATATCTTTCATGCTTTTGCTCAATCAATCAACAAAATTAATAGTTTGTTAAAAAAAAAAAAAAAAAAACCTATAAAGTCCAAAATTTATCTCAATTACTACCAAATATGATTAATTCACTAATTATTAATTACAAATAAATAAATTAAAATTAAGATGGATGATACCTGTTTAGAGAGAAGCAGATTTCAAAACAAACTTTTTACTTGATCAAGATTACAAAGGCTGAGAAAGAAATATTTTTAATTTTATAAAAGATGAAACCCTAAGTTTCGTAGGAAACCAAGAATTAATTTTTTTTTGGAAACGTTGGAAATATTACCGTCAAGTTATCCGACCCGAGCTTAAATGGAACATGTAAAATCCTGACTGTCCTAAATTTTTACAAAAAAAAAAAAAACACCATTGAATTCGAACCTAGTACCTCATAACTAATTCCTAAGCCATTTGCCACCACGTCACATCCTTGGGGACAACCAAGAGACAAATTGCAAAAGAGTAAACTTCTAAATACATTAGAGTGGCCGTTCTATAAATAAAATTAAAAAAATTTGAAATTTTTTGGATGGGTTCTAGCCAATTGAAAGATTCGCCCCTAATTAGGGCATATACTTAATAATAATATACATAGTAAATTTTTATTTTTTTTAGATTTCGAAATATGTATTAAAATATTTTATTGAAGACTCACTAACTAAATTAATTAATGCTGGCATTTTATGTATGTAACATTAGGAATTAAATTTGGTAGATATATTACTTTTTATGTTAACAAACATAAATGATAACTCTTTTAGAAGTGATGCACTTTTAATTTAATTTGAGAATGGGAAGGATATGGTGCAATTTTGGAAAAAAAAAACTATTTTTTAATAAAATCACATCAAAGTTTATATATATATATATATATATATATATATATATATATATATATATATATAGAAAACTTCATCACAAGTTCGTATATTTTTATGTCTTATACAATCATATCATGTTGTTTGTAAATTAAAAATATTATATATGTACCATTAGGATTTGGCGACTAATTTTCAAGCGATTTTTTTTTAATTGGCCGAAATTAACATATTAATTTAAATTTTATCCACCTCATATTTTGAGAAAAAAAATTAGACATAAGGTTGGATCAAATAATCCGAACACTAAATATTCTGGCACTCTTGTGAACAATTTAATCAAATAATGTTATATCATGCTTCAAAATGAGATTTCTCCTTTATTTTTCACAACCTCATATTACAAATAATTTGTTTGGTTACTGTGTTCTTACAAATGATTTTGAACACCAGTAACAGCAGTAAATACAACACGGTTGTTACAGGACAACAGAAGGCAGTGAAGAACAGATCAGGAACGAAGGCAGTGCAAAGAATTCTGAGGCTTGTTGATGCGGCAACAATCTCTTTAAAACAAATTCGTCCCCTACCGAAATGGTGCAGTAGAACGTGAGACGTTTGTGCAAAGCAATTCACTTATGAAAAAACGTAAAACAATTCACTACTTAAAACAAAATAAACACACCAATTAAAAACACATTAGTGGGAGACCTTTCATTTGAAGTAACCACTAAATTAATTAATAGAGTTAATTTGAGTGTTATGGAACTTCAAAAGGCTTGGAAAAAAAAATGAAGAGGCTTGCAAAAATTGGCTGGGCCGAGCCCGCACAATTTGGTCCGGCATTCGTGTACGCAGGATGCGCGGGCGCACACGAGCCAAGCTTGTTCGGATTTTGATTTGCACCCCCCCCGCGCACGTAGAGAGAGCCTCTATCCTTACAACTCTTACCCATCTACATATGAGCAATCATATATAAGCATAATATTCCCTCTATAGCTTTCCCATATGGGACAAGCTTACTTTTCTTTATTTTCCAACACCAATGGGTGAACTTTGAGCAACAATTTCTCATTCACCCAAGCACCATTTTAAGCATATGAATATACCATTTCGAACTACTCACGGAGGAGTATCCGAATCATTCAATAACAACCACTAACACGAAGTGGACCATGCTTGAAATTGTGCCTCAAAATGCTTATGAATAAGCATTTTCCAACACCTCAAACCTATTCAATTAATTCTTAAATGAACTTATTAATTAAAAAAATTGCATATTCAAATTTGCAAAATTATATGCGTAATTTTTTTTCCCAATAACTTTGAGGTTCAATTCAAATTATACTTATTTGTTTACCAATTCAATGAACTTAGTCTCCAAATGCGAGACTTGGTGGTGTAGGGTTCAGAATTTCACCTTGAGGTCATGAGTTCGAATTCAGTGAGTGTATTTTTTGTAAAAGTTTGAGACAACCGAAAATTTTATCTTCTTCGCTTAAGCACAAATGGGTGATTTGATGGCGGGATTTCCAACGATTCTAAAAAAAAAAAAAAAAAAAAACTAATAATAATAGTAATTCAATGAACTTATGTGATAATTAGTTTTTGAGCCTTATCGTTTCACATCCAACTTGCCAATTTATATTTGTCATATCAGTTGAGATACGTATCTCTTAAGTGTATGAAACTCATCATATACTTGAGACTTGAGAGTATCTCATTGTACCCTTAGGAATCTGATGATTGATGTAAAAGATACAGACCAATCACTGGGCCTACATTATGGGCCTGTGAAATGGATGGTTGCACTTGATGGGCCGGCAAATAGGATCTTATGCTAAAAGGAAATAAGGGAATAATGATACAACTAAAATACATTAAAAAGTCTCCAACGGACCAGTGGTTTGGGTTTGAGATTTTATCTTTAAGGTCTCAGATTCAAGTCATGGATAATATCTTTATAAGAGTTTGTGATAGTATCGAAATCCAAACATTCATACTGAGGTCACCCCGGTATGGATGACGTGGGGTTTCCTCGTTTTTTTTTTTAAATACATTAAAAAATTTATTTGTGCTATAAAGTTAATAATATAAAAAGTAATAAAGAAAGAGTAATCTAAGTAAGAAAAGTTGAAGGAATTAAATCATTAGGCATGACACCAATCCAGATCCGTCCGGATCCATAAAAAAATCGAATACACATAATTAAAAGATATAGACATGACGTTAAGTTGATGGGTGAACAAACCACATGCTCAGTGAGGATTAAATAACTCAGCTTAATTGGTTTTACCAAAATTCTGTGTGATTAGTAATATATATATATATATGAGCTGTGAGTAATTAATGTGCCACATGGGGCCACACAATCGGTCATCCAAACAGGAGCCGTGAAGAATCATGTGCCACAACGAGGCCACAAAACAAGTGCCACAATAGGGGAGCAATAAACATATGTTGTAATAGGGCAACGATAAATAAACCGTGCGTAGGTCGGGACTTATGCCCAATGATGCGTCATCACCGTCCAAATAGTGTCACCATGGGCCGTGTAACAGTTGCCTCAATTGGACAACTGAGGTTTATAAGATAGGTCACAATGAGACTCTACACAAGCAAATGCTGCAACATGGCAACATAATATCCATGATGTGTGCCACAACTGGTCTCCATATATATCCAAATTTTAAATTTCATTACCAATCCAGGTCCGTTCCAATTTAAATTTATACTATCATGCATA